>ML661250.1:3207091-3456808 GCA_007570785.1 Antilocapra americana | reverse complement strand
GTGTGTGTGTGTGTGTGTGTGTGTGTGTGTGTGTGTGTGTGTGTGTGTGTGTAACAGAGAGACGGAGAGAGGGAGAGAGAGGGAGAGGATGTATACATACAAGGCAGGTTACATCAGAACAAAGATGTTTCCTGTCAACTGCTACAAAGAGCAGTAGATACATTCTGCAATAAAAATGAAATATAATATTATTATTATTATATATATGACTTATATATATAATATATAAGTTATATAATTATAAGTTATATAATTATAACTTATATATAGTTATATATATAATATATAGTTATATATAATAATATATAATGTATAATATATAATATATATATATTATATATATGACTTATATATAAATATAAGTCATTGCTTCTATTTGGTTGCATTAGCTCTAACAAGATAAATTCAGTTGTTTTAAAGCTTTTTAAAAGGAACAACTCATCTGATTTGGAGACAACATTGCAGATTTGGCATTTTAAAAAAAAACACCTAAATTCTGGTCCTCAGTCAGCTCTTGGCTATGTAATCTTGATCTAATCAATTCAATAGGACCAGTTTTTTCCATTTCTAAAACAAGCAGATTGAAACAGAATGCCTTTGATTTCTGAGATAGCTATCAGAGATGTTGCAATGAAATTACTACAATTGGCAAATTATTGGATTAGAAGATGATTAATCAGTTTCCTCCTGGGCCTAAGGAGAGAATTAATAAGTTGTCAAGTACTTATCATGCAAAAACTATTTTTTACTATTAATGATTTTTTTTATCGTATGAAAGTAATGCTGGCCTAAACAGCATAAAATTACTTTATTAACAAGAATTTCATCTCAACCTTTGCCGTCTTATAAAATTTCTATGACGTTCAATATGAAGATCAATGACTTCAGCATTTCCAAGCAATGAAACTTGCTTGGAACTTGTAACTATGAAATTGTTTATAGCATTAAACTTGTTCATAAAAATACTTGTAATGAATTATGACTTTTGAGAAAGAAATCAACCATGAAAAAGTCAGATGGGCCTTTTTGCAATAGATGTTCGCTGATTAAAAACAGCTGAAATGTGGATGAAATTTTTATAAACTTGTGTTAATGTTATGTGTGTATGTGAACTATTACTAAAACATGTAAGGTATTTATTTGCTAAGGCAAAAATAAACAATTTGACCCATTTAAGAAAACGTCCAAACTGAGAAATTTGATATAATTTTGGGGGGACAGGACACCAAGTAAATGAAAATTTTCCATAATTATACTCATGTATTTCTATCCTGAAGAAAGTGTGATAATCACATGTTTACACTTCTCTGACGCATACATTTCCTATTGCTTCTAGCTCCTAAATAATTTTGGATTAGAGTTTCTTTTGACATTACAATATAAGCTTTATTATAATTGAAAAAAATATAGATTGATCCATGTAAATATTTACTTTTTAAAATGTATAGTACTGTACTGATGAACACTCAATGGCAATTTATATCATTTTTGTATAATAGAATTCTTTCCCACAAAGTATAACACTAGATGTCACACTAGAAATCTGACTGTAGATTGTTTAAAACAAAAGCTCATTATTAGCCCAGGGCACATAAGTAAACGTGACTGCTATTGAATTTAGTTATATTTTAGGGTCATAAAGGAGACCCTCGGAAGTAACACAAAGAAAATCTTTGCAAGTGGCACACTGCAGTTTTCTCAGTAATTTCTACCATCTGTAGAAACTGTTGGAGGGAGAGAGTGCTTTGGCCTTGCCTTATATATTAGAGTAGTAAATCCAATTCTGATCTGTCAGAAACCAGTGAAGCTCATTTCTCCTCAGCATTTACTTGGCTCTGTTTCAATCTGTGCCTTTATCAAATAGCTTCTTCACTTTTAATTTTATGAAATTTAGAATGTTGAGAGCCCACATCGAGCATGAAAGAAGAAAAAGTTGTGTATGATTACAGATATAGCTCAGCAGAACACACTAAAATTTGCACATGATCTGAAAAGAGAACTTGATGTTTGAATGACTTATTCTGACAACTTTAGAGAAATAGAGAAGGCAATGGACATCTCAGCTGGGGCCATATCCTCATACCCCATTTTAAACTAGATCTACAGAAATATTCATATATATTCAATTTCAGTATAACCCACTGTCTAAGTGCAGCTTTCTGAGCCTTCTCTCTTAATTGCATCCCATTCTGTTCTTTAAGCATTAAACCAGTACCTAATTTTTAACTATTTTGAGACTCGTCCAGGTGTTAATCAAACCAGACGGAAGCTGTTGTCCCTGAGAGATGCATCCCTAAGTGTTCCTGTGGTGTCTTTTAGTCACTGGAACAGCCTTGACTTTTACTTTCGTGTCCATGACCCATATAATAAATGCCACCTGAACAGCATGACAAGAAAAGGCAAGAATAAATGAAACATGGAAATAAAGAAGCATTTTAAAGGTTTCTAAACAGACCAAGCAATATTTTTGCTTTTTTTAAAAAAAAAAAAAAACTATAACATCAGAACTCACAGTCCCTTATCTTCCAGCCTGTTATTTCAGGCCACTGAGCCATGTGGACAGAGATTAGAAATGCCTTTTCAGTGTGATGCGATTTTGGAAAACATATTGAATCCAGAACAAAGAACCAATGGTGCCTCTCTAATTGATCTTGTTACCAGCACTCCTTCAATCAGAGGGCTACTGCTTTTCTATCACGGAAAGGCTATGCAGAGATCCCTTTCTAACACTGACAGAGCATAAAGATACAGCTGGTTTCAAAAATAAATGTAAAATTCCTGACCTTATATACACATGCCCTGAATGTTTAAGAAAGTTTCATTTCAAAATAAACTAGATTTTAAACAGCAGAGAATGAATGTAGCATGCAAATATGAACAAAGAAATGAACATAAAAGCAATACCACTGGTATATAATTATTTTGATATATTGAAATACATTTGGGTATTTGCTACCAAATGTAGCAAATACTACTACCCAATAAGGGTAGTTGCTCAGGTTTTCCCTCTGATATTCTAGAAATAATGGTTTCTTTAACAGGATAAAGGATAAAGAACAGGAACCATCATGCACAGTGGCTTTCCTGAGCCTGAAGTTAGGATCCGTAACCTCAGAGTCAGCATTTTCCAGAGGGTACACCAAATAACCTTACATTTCCACAAATTCTCAGTCATCAAGGCATCATCTCTTGATTTCAATTTTCTCTCCTGAGGTAGGTAGATGTAGTTCTTCACTACCTCAGAGCATTCCTTATCATACATGGTGACCCTAGAACCAAAGTCCATATATTTGATTTTGCGAGAAAGAGGGTTCACAATCATTCTATAGGGGATTTGAAGTTATATTTCTTATAAACAAATGTATACCTCAGTTAGCTAGATTTCATATTTGTTTTCCAAGTCTATGATGTGTAAATTATAAGGTTAAACATTCTGGAGGCAATAATTTTATTATCATTTCAAAAGTACACATTGTTACAAATAAGCCTGTGATTTACTTTCTTCTGTTTTCTGCATAATAATAATATTTTTAGTAATAAAAATATGTATCCTCTATATAAGAAGCACTTTTCTAAACTAGATTCCTATCAATTGCATTGACTCATAGAAGTTTTAGCGACATTTTCTATAAAGTTTAAGATGTATTTTCTTCTGTTACTGTACAAAGAACAGAATATCCAAAAATTATACTGTGCTTTGGTAATTTTTGATGTTTAATGACAGTGGAAACTCAGAAAAAAATATTATAGGAATTTTTCTTAATACTGGACAAATGTCCAGTACACTTTCTCTCTGTGTGTTCCATTCCATTACATAAATGTTACTTTGGGTTGGAATTGAACAAAATTCAAAGTATGATAAAAATGGTAAGAATTATACTTAGAATCCCTCAATCAAGCTTACTAAAGTTCAAAAAATTCATTCACAAGCCCTCCAGAATGAAAGATCAATAGTAATCTTGTTCAGCAATCATTGCCAGAGGAAACAAAGCATCACTTCAACTGAAATCACATCGAGAGATACAATATAGTGTTAAATATTACACAAGTAACAGGTTTCTCGAATACTGCGCGGCCTGCTCTCCTGGTCTGTGATGACACTGAGGCTGCAAAAGCGGCTCGGCTGCAGAGGTCGCCACGGCAGTTCTCGGTGCTACTCAGCAGGCTGATGGTCCTGCTCTTTGGGGACACACGAGAGTGTGCTTCCCTGGTCCTGTGAAGGACAGTGACCATGTGACTACTTTTCACAATGAGATGAGGGCACTGATAAATAATTCTTCAACTCTCCCTTCTCCTGGGTTAGATTGTGCATGCACATGTTAATAGAGAGGGATGAAACAGGGAAACCAGGCCTGAGACAGGAGCAGGAGCAGGAATACACCTTTACTGTGTTACGCCACTGAGATTTTGTCTCCTCAATTGATTCCTTAAACAGCATATCTAGCTATTCCGAAGGACAGGTATCTATTGCCTTAAATCTACACGTGTGCTAATTCACTCCAGTTGTTTCTGACTCTTTGCAACCCTGTGGACTGTAGCACACCAGGCTCCTCTGTCCATGGGAATTCTCTAGGTAGGAATATTGGAGTGGGTTGCTGTGCTCTCCTTCATGGGATCTCCTCAACCCAGGCATTCAACCTGTGTCTCTTAAGTCTCCTGCATTGGCAGGCAGGTTCTTTACACCAGCTCCACCTGGGAAACTTGTTGCCTTAATAATATAGCTCTAAGAGAAAAGCAAGCTTGGACGCTTTCTAGTATGCAAATCAAGTAAACCCCTCTGATGTCAACCCATGAAGTTCCTTCTCAAGGGGAATGGGATGTCTTTTCATGTTCTAGAATATCACTGAAAGGTGTTTATGAGGACCTTGATGACGACAAGGAAATGAGTTTCTTTCTGGTTTACAGAGGGCAAAGAAAGATGCCATCAGTCGTTAAGTCATGTCTGACTCTTTGCGACCCCATGGACTGCGGCATGCCTGGCTTCCCTGTCCGCCATTAGCTTCCAGAGCTTGCATAAACTCATGTCCATCGAACTGGTGATGATATCCAACCATCTAAAACTCTGTTGTCCCGTTCTCTTTCTGCCCTCAATCTTTCCCAGCATCAGGGTCTTTTCAGATGAGTCAGTTCTTCACATCAGGTGATCAAAGTATTGGAGCTTCAGCTTTAGCATCAGTCCTTCCAATGAATATTCAGGACTAATCTGCTTTAGGATTAACTGATTTGATCTCCTTGCAGTTCAAGGGACTCTCAAGAGTATTCTTCAACAACACAATTCAAAAGCATCAGTTCTTCAGTGCTCAGCTTGCTTTATAGTCCAACTCTCACATCCATATATGACTGCTGGAAAAACCATACCTCTGAATAGACAGACCTTTGTTGGCAAAGTAATGTCTCTGCTTTTTAATATGCTGTCTAGATTGGTCATAGCTTTTCTTCCAAGGAGCAAACACCTTTTAATTTCATAGTTGCAGTTACCATCTTCAGGGATTTCTGAGCTCAAGAAAATAAAGTCTCACTGTTTCCATTGTTTTCCCATATATATGCCATGAAGTGATGGGACCAGATGCCATGATCTTCATTTGCTGAATGTTGAGCTTTAAGCCAACTTTTTCACTCTGCTTTTTCACTTTCATCAAGAGGCTCTTTAGTTCCTCTTCACTTTCTGCCATAAGAATGGTGTCATCTGCACAGCTGAGGTTAGTTTCTCCCAGCAATCTTGATTCTAGCTGTGCTTTATCCAGCCCGGCATTTCTCATGATGTACTCTGCATATAAGTTAATTAAGCTGGGTTGCAATATACAGCCTTGACGTACTCCCTTCCCAATTTGGAAACAGTCTGTTGTTCCATGCCCAGTTTTAACTGTTGCTTCTTGACCTGCATACAGGTTTCTCAGGAGGCAGATAAGTTGGCCTGGTATTCCCATCTCTTTAAGAATTTTCCACACAATCAAAAGGCTGTGATCCACACAATCCAAGGCTTTGGTATAGTCAATAAAGCAGGAGTAGATGTTTTCTGGAACTCTCTTTCTTCTACTATGACACAGTGGATGTCGGCAATTTGAATGGATGTATGGAGATTTGAAAGATGTCATACTAACAGCAAATTGTTTTGTAAACCATAAAGAAACTCAGTAGCTTGTTGTCATCAAGGTCCTCATAAATACCTTTCAGTGATATTCTAGAACATGAAAAGACATCCCATTCCCCTTAAGAACAAACTTCATGGGTTGAAATCAGAGGGGTTTGCTTGATCTGCATAAGAGAAAAACATCCAAACTTGCTTTTCTTTTGCTGCTGCTGCTGCTGCTAAGTTGCTTCAGTCGCATGTGACTCTGTGCGACCTCAGAGACGGCAGCCCACCAGGATCCCCAGTCCCTGGGATTCTCCAGGCAAGAACACTGGGGTGGGTTGCCATTCCCTTCTCCAATGCATGAAAGTGAAAAGTGAAAGTGAAGTTGCTTAGTCGTGTCTGACTCTTAGTGACCCCATGAACTGCAGCCTACCAGGCTCCTCTGTCCATGGGATTTTCCAGGCTAGAGTACTGGAGTGGGTTGCCATTGCCTTCTCCATGCTTTTCTCTTAGAGCTATATATTTAAGGCAATGTGCTTCCCAGGTGATGCTAGTGGTAACGAATCTGCCTGCCAATGCAGGAGACATAAGAGACACAGGTTGGATCCCTGGTTGGGAAGATCCCCTGGAGGAGGGCACAGCAACTTACTCCAGTATTCTCACCCAGAGAATCCCTGTGGACAGGGGAGCCTGGTGCACAACGGTTCTTAGGGTCAATCTACTGTTATTATGGCATCTTTCTTGGGGCTTCCCTGGTAGCTCAGCTGGTAAAGAATCCACCGGCAATGCAGGAGACCCCAGTTCAATTTTTGGGTTGAAGATTCCCTGGAGAAAGGATAAACCACCCACTTCATTATTCTTGGGCTTCTGTGGTGGCTCAGATGGTAAAGAATCCTCCTGCAATGCTGGAGACCTGGGTTTGATCCCTGGATTGGGATCTCCTAGAGAAGGGAATGGCAACCCACTCCAGTATTCTTGCCTGGAGAATTCATGGACAGATGAGCCTGTCAGGCTACAGTTCTTGGGGTTGCAAAGAGTTGGACACAACCGAGTGACTTCCACTTCACTTTCACTTCATGGCATTTTTCTAAGATTTTTCAAAATTACTATTATGGTATATTATGGTAATTCCTCTGTTTCTTTCTGTCTCTTGTTTCTTTGATCTTTTCTCAAGAGCTTGACTGAACATACCTAAAGATGTATTGGGATGTGTTGCTGTTTCTTTAGAAACATAGCTATGTAAATATGCAAATCTTCAAATATCCACTGGAGGATCATTAGAAAAAGACAAACACAGGAAAAATGGTGATAGATTTGCCACATGATAAAAATCTACATAGATGAATATAATTTTAAAACCAGAAGAAAAGGTTTTTCATTTGCAAATGAAAGCTTACAGAAGTCCTATAAGATAACACAGGGAATACATTTCATATTTCTTAAAGCTTTGCCTCTACTATGTTTAATCTATGCAGCACTCAAATCTCTGCCTGCTAATGAAGGAGATACAGGAGCTGTTGGTTTGATCCCTGGGTCAGGAAGACCACCTGGAGTAGGAAATGGCAACACATTTGAGTACTTTTGCCTGGAAAATCCCATGGAGGAAACTGGCAGGGTACAGTCCATGGAGTCACAGGAGTCTATCATGACTTAGCAATTGAGCCTGCACGCACTCAAATCTAGAAATACTGCCTGTACTTTTTGCAAATGATAGTATTGCAGTGCAGAGTTTTTCTAACTAGCTCATATTGGAAATAAACATCACATTTGGACTTCACATTTGAGGCAGACCCCAAACCTCCAAGTTATTTAAGCGATGTTCTCAGTCTCTGCATCCTGCCTGACGAATATGGCTACAGCGTGTGTGGGCCTAAAGGAACCCCTGAGGATTTCTAAATAACTTTTGAAAACTAATGAGCTTATAGAAACTCATATTTCAGTAATTAACATACACTTTTAGAGCTTATTTCACTATGCTTCATGAAT
The DNA here is from genome assembly GCA_007570785.1 of Antilocapra americana. Taxonomy (NCBI): domain Eukaryota; kingdom Metazoa; phylum Chordata; class Mammalia; order Artiodactyla; family Antilocapridae; genus Antilocapra; species Antilocapra americana. The sequence goes on along the minus strand of ML661250.1, from coordinate 3,448,749 downwards.
GAAATCTTAAGTTAGTAAACCTAAATAGACTATTATCGATGGGTCAAATAGTTTCACAGATGGTTCACTGGGAAAATCTATCAAGTGTTTATCATTTTCCATATTGTTCCATCAAAAATGGATTTTTTTCTATAGTCAGATGCAAGTTGTTTTATGATGTGTACCATTATATAAGCCATAGTGTGTTGTATTTTCACTAGCTCTTCTCCCATAAAGCATCTTTACATGTAGCACCAGGCAGAATTGTTGAGGTCAGTGTGTAAATCCATCAACTGCTATATTATTTACATGGACTCTAAGAAAATCAGGTAGAGAAAAAAAATGCATGCAGTCCCTGAGAAACTCGGGAGAACAAAAATGTAGCTCAGATGGTAAAGAATCCACCTGCATTGCAGAAGACCAGGGTTCCACCCCTCCGTCAGGAAGAACCCCTGGAGAAGGGAATAGCTACCCACTCCAGTATTCCTGCCTGGAGAATTCCATGGACAGAGGAGACTGGAGGGCTATGGGGTCACACAGAGTCAGACATGACTGAATGACTAACACACACACACACACACACACACACACACACACACACACACACAATTTAATCCTTGTATTACTAACTCTTTTTTTTTTTTTTCATCATAACCTTAGCTGCATCCATCTGCAGGACAATCATTTCCATTTTCCCTAAAATCCTAAAACCAAATGTAAAATACCTCTTCCCAAGACCTTCACTCAAGATGGATGAATCAGTCACAGTCCTAAATAGACATTTTCCCTCTCTGGTTTTACCTTGATTGATCTCCCTCTCTCTAAACACCCAACTATCTATGTATCTGTATCTATCTCTCTAAATATCCAAATGCCTATATCTACTTATCTTTCTCTCTAAACATCCAACCATCCATACATATCCATATCTACCTAAACATCCAACTATATATACCTCTCAATCTCTCTAAATATCCAGATATCTATCTATACCTATTTCTCTCTCTAAACAGCCAACTATTTCTATCTATCTAAACCTCTACCTATCAATCTATACACATGCACACACATATGCCATTTAATACCATACATATTGATATTATGAGGGAGGAAGACAGACACAGAAATATTCATTATAAGAAATTTGCTTACAGAACAATTTCAGTGTCTGAAATCTGTAGGATTTCATGAGGATAAGATTAACGAAATAGTATGGGCAGACTTGAACTCACAGGCAAGAGTAAAAACTACCATCTATAGGCTGAATTTCTCTTTTGCGGAAAGCTTCAGCCTTGCTCTTAAGGCATTTTAACTGATTGATTCTGGCCCCACACAGCATCTAGGATAATCTTACTTACTTAAAGTCAGTTGATTAGAGGTTTTAAATAGATCTGTGGCAACACCTATAGTAACACTTTATTGAATAACTGCGTACTGTAGCTTACCCAAGTGGACATATCAAAAAAGCAATCACAATGGAGCCTTAGACCACACAGAGTTTGGCCACTTAAACTACTTGCTCTATTTCCACTTTCCTTTTTCAGTAGCCTGACCATAATTATTACTTGGCTATAACAATGCTTAAAATGTAAGGAAGCCCAAATGTCCAGGAAATAAACATTAGATCATGCTTTGAACATTCTCAGTTGGAACTTTTCTTCCATTTAGTTATCCATCAGCTCTCTACTTTTCTTATTTTTGTGATGACAAACACACTCAGGTTTTGCCTTTTATATGTCTATCACTTAAGGATTTAATAACCTGTACATTTTTATTGACTTTTCATATTAATTCACTTAATTTTTAACTTGTCTTTATAATTTTACTTTCTCATATAGTAGAGCCCCTTTCTATTCAAAGCTACACAGGTACCTATAGTAAAAGACAAGAGAAGTCATCAAGTAGAAATAAAGAAGGAGATGGAAAAGTATCCTGAAAATTTGTAACAAATTAAAAAGTCAATACTGTCATAAAGTTCTATGTGAAAAGTCACTTTTAACAAGACTGAGTAATCAAAAAAATTGAACCAGAACATGAAGAAAAACAATGTTAGAGAAATGATAGCTATGAAAGGTGAAACACAAAGAACCATCATAAAAGGTTTTGTTTGTTTAATAGATATAAGGGGGAAAAAATTTGATAAGAAGAACAATAGTCAAAAATCTAATGGATGCATAAGACTTAAATCAAAGAAGGATCTGTAAATAAAAATTGATAGGATTTACCATCTGCCCAAAAAGTCAACAAACTAACATGGACCCCCCCCCCAAAATCAATAAACTAACGTGTAAAAATATACTTACAAAATATTTAAAGAGGCAAAGAATGCTGTCAATAGCTACGTAGCAAAAACAGGTTACATCCAAGGAAACAATATTTGGCTGGTCTCTCAGATTTTATATATCATTAAATTTGAAAAGAAAATACAAAAGGAAATTATCTGTAGTCTTTTAGCAAAATGAATTGGAAATACCATTTTATACCTATTGGATTTCATTTTCCATAAATTCATGGAAAAGAATGCTTTCCATGTATTGTCAACCTTTCCTTAAAATAAATAATTATAATAAAAACTGGAGATTTCTCATGGAATATGGCAGAGATAACCCAGCGTACAAAGTCTCCGTTTTTCAAACTGATAGAATTACAATAAATAAATAAACTTGCAAAAATGTGCAACAGCAGTAACAGAGCAAATAAAGATTAAAATTTAATGTCAGATTTTTGCAACCATACTTGATAGAATAATTGGTACTAGGCTGCTACTCAGTCTGGAAGAAAAAAAAGATATATATATATACATGAAGTAACTATTTTCCTACAGAGCAAGACTGTGATTTTGAGAAGGAAAACATTTGAGGTAAGTTTCATATCCACCCTGATGCTTTCCTGACCACAGCAGAGGATTGCTGAGACCCTGTAGAACAAGGTGACCTCACCAGGATGAGGGGGCAGTGACAGGAGTACAGAGTCCAGGCTATTGGAAATATGTTATGGGATTAAACCAAGATTTGGTGGAATGACCTGGGGGTGATGTGGGAGTGGAGATTTTGTGTAGGGTACATAAATTCTGTTGACCCAGTGAAAAATGACTGCCTGCGAAATTATGACTGATCTGCAGATCATGGCGGGCAGGGGATTGCCCTTTTTCTTGTTTACTCAGAAGATTAATGATGTGAGTCATGGTCAGAATTGGCTGACCTCAAGTTTGTGGGGAAAAAAAAATGTACACCTCAAGTTTATGGGAAAAAAAAAAAAAATGGTCCTCAAAGGGTGGTCCCAGGACAAAGGGACTGTGTCAAGTGTGAAATGTTAGAAATGCAAATCAATGGGTCCCACCCAGACCTACTGAAGCAGAAATTCTGGGATTGGACCCCAGCCATCTGTGTCATACAAGCCCTCTGGGTGACTGTGATGGATGCTCAAGTTAGAGAACCACTGGCTTGTGCAACCTCAGGGTGGCTACTGAGGTCTCTCAACTTATCTGTGGTTGTGAAAGGGCCTCTGAAGGACATCAAGGAGATGACAGCTGTTGGCAGCAGGTCAGGAGACAGCAGTGGATTTCCTTATGATCTTCAAGCAGGAAGATGAAGGACCATCTATGTTAAAAAGCTTGCTGACATCCACAATTTTGTTCAGCCATGTATCTACACACTCATCTAGTTAAAATATTACTGTCACAGATTGAGGGCTGATAGCTGTGGCATACAAAACACTTCAGGTTGACACGAAATAGCCATCCATTTATTCAAAACATATTTGAGTACATACTACATGTCAGATATTATAGGCACTAAGCACTGGAAATTTAACAATATGTCAGTTAAAGAACCCATTATGTTCTGCGGGGGGGGGGGGAAGAGTCATAAAGAAATGATTACAGTACAATAGCAGGATTAACTATTATTTAAAAAAGAGTGCGAGGTTTGTAATAAAGGGAGAACAATGTAAGGTGCCTGATTGAATGATTCAAGTTTTTATACAGTAGTTAACCGTTGAGTTAGATCTTCTGAAAATTAAGTTTTTAATTGAAGTATAGTTGGTATACAATATAAGTTATGGTTCTATGAAATAGTGATTCAAAATTTCAAAAAGTTATAACCCATTTATAGTTATTAAAAAATATTGGCTACTTACACTATGTCATGCAATATACCTTTGTAGCTTATTTTATACCTAGCAGTTTGTACCTCTTGAATTCCCATCCCTGTATTACCCCTCCCCGCATCCGTCTCCCTACAGGCAACCACTTATTTATTCTCTGTATCTGTGAGTCTGCTTCTTTTCTGTTATATTCACTAGTTTGTTATATTTTTTAGATTCCACATATAAGTGATATCATACACTATTTGGCTGTCTTTGTCCGACTTACTTCATTTAGTATGATAATTTCTAGGCCCATCCATTTGCAGATAGCAAAACTCCTTTCCCCTTTATGGCTGAGTAATGTTTCATTGTATATATAAACCACACCTTCTTTATCCATTTATCTGTTGATAAACACTTAGGTTGCTGCAATATCTTGGGAATGATAAAAAATGCTGCTATGAACACTGCTTTGCAAGTATCTTTTAAAATTATTGTTTTTACTCCTTTCAGATAAATGCCCAGGAGTGGAACTGCTGGATCATAGTCTAATTCTATTCTTAGTTTGTTCAGAACCTCCCTTTTGTTTTCTACAGTGCTTGTATCAATTTACATTTCCACCAGGACTATATGAGGATTCCCTTTTCTGCACATCCTTGCCAGTTTTCTCATCTGCAATATGATGATAATATCACCTACCTTCTACAATTATTTGGCTTCCCAGGTGGAACTAGTGTCAAAAAACCTGCCTGTCAATGCAAGAGACATAAGAGATGCAGATTTGATCCCTGGGTCAAAAAAAGATACCCTGGGGGAGGGCATGGCAAATATTTGCCACTCCAGTATTCTTGCCTGGAGAATTTCATGGACAGAGGAGCTTGGCAGACTACAGTCTATAGGGTTGCAAAGAGTCAGATGCTACTAAAGTGGCTTAACATGTACTCATGCACCTGCTATAATTATTATAAGGACCAACTGAAATAACATATGCAATGTATGCAAAAGCACTTTGCAATATCTTAATATTAAAACCTCTATAAATTGTAGTGAAAAAAGGAGATCGTTTGGAAATAATAACAAAGCTTGTTCTGAAAACATAAGGTTAGTGGGGTCAGTTTTGACAAATTCATGTTACTATAGTACATTAGACAATGGTTAGAGGGGTCTGAAATATGATTGTGAAAGAAGGATTTTTTTAAAAATGTAAAAAGAAACATTTTTGAGGCTGAATGAAATTGATGATTGATTAGGTAATCTTGAAATAAGACATCACACTGACACTGAGTTTGAGATCCAGTTTGGAATTGACAGCAGATGGTAGTCAACCATCTGGGGTTCTCTTCATGTAAAGAATCTTCCTTTCAGTCTCTAACTTTCCTACTAGTATTCTTTTAAATTTGTGCTCCTTTAGACTAATACATATTATGTATATCTCTTTAATTTTAGTATATCCTTTAAACTTCTCATTATAGAACTCTCTGACCAGTAAATTTCTTCAGATAGCTATCTTCTCAGATGATGTAATCTTTTTAATAAACCAAAACTTTCATTTTGTTCTTGGAGACTTTATTTTTGCCATATCTTTTCTTTAATATCATAGTAACAATAAAGCATATGTAGTAATGATTATGACAAAGTATGTGTCTACCTGAGTTTATAGTACTATCAGAAATACAAATCACCAGTGGATCATAATATCAATAGAAAACATGGAAAGCAACACTGCCAAAGAGTTATTTAAATTGCAGTAGAGTCAGCAATCAGGAATTTGAATGCTATTCAAGCTACCAAACTAAGCATTTCTCTATGAGAAAAAAAATGGCTTTTAGTCAATTAAAAAAAAAAAGAAAGTGGCTGGGGCAAATATCAAAGGATGAAACAGAAAACAAAACAAAGCCCTTGTTTGTAATCAGTTTTGAAACATGCAAGGGAAGGCAACCTTGTTTAACTTCCGGAAGATGAAGTCTATTCCATCAATTTCTTTTTTACTTCTTGTCCCTGTTCCAATAGCCATACATTATCAGCAGAGACACAGCCAAAATATCTGTCATGGATAACTCCTTCTCACTGGAAGTAATAAAACACATTTGATTCCTTCCCCAGTGACAGTGCTTAAAAAAAAAAAACAGTTAATACATTCTGGACAGAGGAATCTACAGAATCTAGAAAAAGCTTGGGGGGAAAAGTGAGTATCTGGAACTTTTCAGGCTATAAAATTGGCCTGAAATATCAATAAATATCTTTTCATATGATTTCATCTTTTTTGTTTTATTTTGAATTTTATCCTGTTTAATTTTTATTTTCTAAGCCACATTCTAATATCTGACATATGTGAAGTGTTCCTTAAGTGTCTGCTGCTTAAACAGATTTGGCATCTTTGCCTCCCTTTCCATAATTACCACAAAGGCAGTACAAGATTCTGTGAATATCAAGAGAGGAGTTTCTAATATGGTGAATCCCTCCTTACAGAGTCATTTATTCATGAGCTTATTGAGGGTCTGCTGTCTTCAAAGAACTAGGCATAATTTTGGAGAAGAATAAAAGAATTGTCTACTAAGGTCTCTATCCTAAAAGAATATTTCATACCATGGCAGTGATAAGACATGGAAATCAGCCTGTGTATTAGAACTATGTAAATGTTAGAAATTTATGTTAGGATGTAGAGAAGGAAGATAGAAATTAGGAAATGTTAAACTGACATGAATAGACTCAGTCCCAAGTGATAATCACTTTAAAATAACTGTATTAGCTAATTTGAATTTCTAAAAGCATAGAGAATAGTGTCACACACTCAAGGGTTTCACAAATTACTCCTTCTTAAACTTGGTTGTTACATGAAAAGTTTTCTAACAAGCTAGGTATCATGACATAATGATTTTAGTCAACAGTGTTGTGTGATGAGTAGAATCTACGTGATACAACAGAAAAAGAGTAGCAATAAAAATGTTCAGACTTGGCATCCAAGGCCATCCATGGTTTCAATCCATCCTCCTTTCCTAGTCCTATCAGCCAGTGTTTCCTGTGGTACTACGTGTTCAACACATCTTTTGCTTTTACTCTTGGACATACAGGAAGATGTCATTTCACTAACCCATGGTACCATGTATTAAGTCCTGGTCAATGGAATCTGGTCAGAAGTGATGTACAGTGAATAAAGTCCTTAAGAATGATACCTTTTAATTTTAATCTCTTTAACTGTGGGCCAGCTGAATTCTTTGCCTGTGGCTGTGCTCAATTGCTTAGTCATATCTGACCCTATGGACTGTGGCCTGCCATGCTGTTCTGTCCATGGGTTTTTCCAGGCAAGTATACTGGAAGGGGTTGCATTTCCTTCTCCAAAGGATCTTCCTGACTCGAGGATCAAACCCATGTCTCCTGCATCTCTTGAATTGGCAGGCAGATTCTTTACCACTGTGCCACCTGGGAAGCTTTGCAGAGACCTCCATAAAAGGAAGTCATATCAGAGACGAAGAGCCCAGCATTCCTGAGCTGTCATGTGCAATGCTGTCTACAGAACAATTCATGGAACTATGAGGCAAATATGAAATCAAGGTAATTTGTTAGGCTGCTGACATTTGGAATTTGCTGCAAATACTAACATTAATTACATGTTACATTCTATGTATGCACTGGACTTTGCTCTGTTAATATTGCTTGGTTCATGTATTCCTGTTCCCACATAATCCTGTGATGTTGAGCTGGGTGACTTTCCCCAACATTTTCAATTCCCAATATTCTGCAGATATTTCTAGACTCACATCAAATATTACCTTCCCATAAATTCTTTCTCATTTATTTCCAATAAGATGAAATCTCACACTCCATTGAACTTCTGTAATCTTTCAATCACAGAAAACTACGAATCTGATCACACAGACCACAGCCTTGTCTAACTCAGTGAGACTCTGAGCCATGCCGTGTACGGCCATCCAAGACATGGGTCATGGGGGAGACAAAACATGGTCCGCTGGAGAAGGGAATGACAAACCACTTCAGTAGTCTTGTCTTGAGAACCCCATGAACAGTATGAAAAGGCAAAAAGATAGGACACTAAAAGATGAACTTCCTAGGTCAGTAGGTGCCCAATATGCTACTGGAGATTACTGGAGAAATAACTCCAGAAAGAATGAAGAGATGGAGCCAAAGCAAAAACAACACCCATTTGTGGATGTGACTGGTGATGGAAGTAAAGTCTGATGCTGTAAAGAGCAATATCGCATCGGAACCTGGAATGTTAGGTCCATGAATCAAGGCAAATTGGAAGTGGTCAAACAGGATATAGCAAGAGTGAACATCGACATTTTAGGAATCAGAGAACTAAAATGGACTGGAATGAGTGAATTTAACTCAAATGACCATTATATCTACTACTGTGCACAAGAATCCCTTAGAAGAAATGGAGTTGCCATCATAGTCAACAAAAGAGGCCAAAATGCAGCACTTGGATGCAATCTCAAAAACGACAGAATGATCTCTGTTCATTTCCAAGGCAAACCATTCAATATCACAATAATCCAAGTCTATGCCCTGATCAGTAATTCTGAAGAAACTGAAGTTGAAAGGTTCTACGAAGACCAACAAGACCTTCTAGAACTAACACCCCCAAAAAATATCCTTTTCATTATAGGGAACTGGAATGCAAAAGTAGGAAGTCAGGAAACACCTGGAGTAACAGGCAAATTTGGCCTTGGAGTACAGAATGAAGCAGGGCAAAGGCTAACAGAGTTTGGCCAAAGGAATGCACTGGTCATAGCAAACACCCTCTTCCAGCAGTACAAGAGAAGACTCTACACATGGACATCACCAGATGGTCAATACCAAAATCAGACTGATGGTATTCTTTGCAGCCAAAGATGGAGAAGCTCTATACAGCTAGCAGAAACAAGACCGGGAGCTGACTGTGGCTCAGATCATAAACTCTTTATTGCCTAATTCAGACTTAAATTGAAGAAAGTAGGGAAAACCACTAGACCATTCAGGTATGATGTAAATCAAATCCCTTACAATTATATAGTGGAAGTGACAAATAGATTCAAGGGATTAGATCTGATCGAGTGTCTGAAGTACTATGGACCGAGGTTTGTGACATTGTATAGGAGGCAGGAATCAAGACCATCCCCAAGAAAAAGAAATGCAAAAAGGCAAAATGGATATCTGAGGAGGCCTTACAAATAACTATGAAAGGAAGAGAAGTGAAAGGCAAAGGAGAAAAGGAAAGATATACCCATTTGAATGCAGAGTTCCAAAGCATAGCAAGGAGAGATAAGAAAGCCTTCCCCAGGGATCAATGCAAAGAAATAGAGGAAAACAACAGAATGGGAAAGACTAGAGATCTCTTCAAGAAAATTAGAGATACCAAGGGAACATTTCATGCAAAGATGGGCTCAATAAAGGAAATAAATGATATGCGCCTAACAGAAGCAGAAGATATTAAGAAGAGATGGCAAGAATACACAGAAGAACTATACAAAAAAGATTTTCATGACCCAGATAATCACAATGGTTTTATCATTCACCAGGAGCCAGCTATCCTGGAATGTGAAGAAAGTGGGCCTTAGGAAGCATCAGTACGAACAAAGCTAGTGGAGGTGATGGAAATCCAGCTGAGCTATTTCAAATCGTAAAAGATGATGCTGTGAAAGTGCTGCACTCAATATGCCAGCAAATTTAGAAAACTCAGCACTGGCCACAGGACTGAAAAAAGTCAATTTTCATTGCCATCCAAAAGAAAGGCAATGCCAAAGAATGCTCAAACTACCACACAGTTGCACTCATCTCACACACTAGCAAAATAAATGCTCAGAATTCTCCAAGCCAGGCTTCAACAGTACGTGAACCGTGAACTTCCAGATTTTCAAGCTGGATTTAGAAAAGGCAGAGGAATCAGAGATCAAATTGCCAACATCTGTTAGATCATCAAAAAAGCAAGAGAGCTCCAGAAAAACATCTACTTCTGCTTTATTGACTACGCCAAAGCCTTTGATTATGTGGATCACAACAAACTGTGGAAAATTCTTCAAGAGATGGGAATACCAGACCACCTGACTTCCCTCCTGAGAAATCTGTATGTAGGTCAGGAAGCAACAGTCAGAACTGGACATGGAACAACAGACTGGTTTCAAATAGGGAAAGGAGTACGTCAAGGTTGTATATTGTCACCTTGCTTATTTAACTTATATGCAGAGAACATCATGAGAAATGGCAGGCTGGTTGAAGCACAAGCTGGAATCAAGTTTGCCAGGAGAAATATCAAAAACCTCAGATTGCAGATGACACTACCTTTATGGCAGAAAGTGAAGAGGAACTAAAAAGCCTCGATGAAACTGAAAAAGAAGAGTGAAAAAGTTGGCTTAAAGCTCAACATTCAGAAAGAGATCATGGCATCTGGTCCTATCATTTCATGGCAAATAGATGAGAAAACAATGGAAAGTTGAGATTTATTTTTTTAGGCTCCAAAATCCCTGTTGATGGTGACTGCAGCCATGAAATTTAAAGACGCTTGCTCCTTGGAAGAAAAGCTATGACCAACCTAGACAGCATATTAAAAAGCAGAGACATTACTTTGCCAACAAAGGTCTGTCTATTCAGAGGTATGGTTTTTCCAGTAGTCATGTATGGATGTGAGAGTTGGACTATAAAGCAAGCTGAGCACTGAAGAACTGATGCTTTTGAATTGTGGTGTTGAAGACTCTTGAGAGTCCCTTGGACTGCAAGGATATCCAACCAGTCATCCTAACAGAAATCAGTCCTGAATATTCATTAAAAGGACTGATGCTGAAGCTGTAACTCCAAAACTTTGGCCATCTGATGTGAAGACCTGACTCATTTGAAAAAACTCTGGTGTGGAAAGATTAAGGCAGGAGGAGAAGGGGACTACAAGAATGAAATGGTTGGATGGCATCACCAACTCTATGGACATGAGTTTGAGTAAACTCCAGGAGTTGGTGGAGGCCTGGCCTGCTGCTGTCCATGGGGTCACAAAGTGTAGAACTGAGTGACAGAACTGAACTGAACTGAACTGAATCTTTCTTTGAGCACTTACAGTTCAATGGGCCATGTGCTACTTACATACATATTACCTGAGATTCTAGATCTATTACATCATGTATATTCAGTGCTACATTATTTATTCTATATTTCCTTGCTGTATTACTACAACTAGGTTCTTAAATGCAAATATTTGTTGAATTATACCCATTTTTTTTACTTAAAAAATAGAATGGGTCACAATAGGATTTTAGGCTTTTTAAGCAAATTAAGATATTTAGGCAACTGTGTTTTTATTCTGTACATGTTAATAGAATATTTTCTAAAGCATCTCCCTATAACAAGAGAGTGAAGCAATGCTAGATCTAACTGGGTGCTTGGAGGTAAAATGAAGAATATGAGAACTATTATTATAATCATGGGGCTACCACCATAAAGTTTACAGGGAAATCTGAAATAAACTTGAGGCAAAGTGCTAAGAGAACATTAAGTAATTTGAACACTAGCAAGGGGTTAAAGTTGCAGTCTCCAAAACTAGGAAACTAGAATTTTAAAATAACTTTTCTTAAAATTTATTTTTATTTGGAGGATGATTGCTTTACAATGCTTTGTTGGTTTCTGCTATACAACAACATGAATCAGCTGTAAGCATAGATACTTTCTGCACACTGTTTCTTTTAGGTAAATCCTTCATGCAGTCCTTAGATTGTTACTGTAAAGCACCTTACCTGACGTTTAGGTCCTGATTTCTGTCTCCTGGCAAAACTTCAACTAGACCTATGGACACAGGAACATTTCCTTATTTAGTATTTATTACCCAATAATTTTCTTGGTACTCTCACTTGATCTTTCTCTCCTGGATAAATTTTGTCCTTGATTAATCCAATTCTATTCTCCACTAAATTCATCTGAGAGAAGATATTACTTTCTAATTGACCTTTTGATTCAGGGAAGAAAAAAAAAACTGAAGTACATTGAATTTTTTGGCCTTTTGCAGCAGGAACAATTCAATCTCTTATAACTAAAGCAAAGATTTGAGGACTCCACATCCTCCTCTCTTTCCAAATAGACCTAAAGCCAGAGGAAGACATATGTCAGAGATAAGAAAGCAACTTGGGACACTGAGTATATTTCTGAATGTCTGGATTATTTCTGCTTCCCACTTGCCATCAGCCAACTCAGAATGCAAATATAGTTGGACATGGTGGCACATTCCTTCAAATGTATGTTTTCTAAAAAAACAAAAAGGTAAAATGAATGAATTTATGCTAGTCAAAAATTTTCAGACAACAGTGAGGAGAGAGGTAAAGTGTCTGGGCAGAAAGATGCTCCTCCTGGAATTTCTGACATTAGAATACAGGAAGCTATCAATTTTTCAGATTCTCCATTAATGTATATATTGGTTTCCAAAGTCTTATTTTATATATTTATACTCTGTACACAGTGAATAGCAGTATGTATTAATAGTAAAGAATATGACTGTGTACATGAAATTCGTGATAGCATATTTGTATTAATTTCAGGTGCTACATTTTTACTTTATCTATGGAGAAAAGTCTTCCCATACATATTCCTAAATTTGTATCCTTGCATTCCCAAAATAATTCCAGGGGCTTCATTGCCACTACAAGAGACAAAGGTGCTGTAAACACTCTTTAAATTATATGATCTCTAAATTTGACAATGAAAGGTTATGACATGAATTATATTTTTTCCATTAAAAAAACCTGAGAATAAGCCACCACAGATTGATCTAAGTAAAGCTATTTCAAATGCCCTACAATGGTATTAAATTCTATAAACCTTCTCCTCTTAAAGAATTCCAAGTATGTTAGATTAAAAAGCCCATTTCTATTTGTGATGAAAAGAGGCATAAAAAAATTGCATTCATCTCTGAACTCTGGGGAGATGTGGAAATCAACACAGATTCTTTGTTAGCAAAGAACTCACTGTATATCCTTATGTTCAGGATTGTGAATAGCAAGCATAACTGCAGTCCTTAGATGGATTTTTACGATGGATACATACTTTATTCCCTTCTATTTCTTAATGCCAGGACCTACAAAGACTTACTTTAGTTATGAGGGGCCTTCTTTATTTTAGATAAAATTCTGTATCAAGAATTAAACACTAAAGAAGTACAACCAAGTGCTTGAGAACCCAGAATCTGAAGTAAGATGAATCTGGGCTGGAATTGAGACTTGCCCATCCTTCAGGGATAACCTTGATCAAGTTAATTGTGTGTCCTTTCGTAAGCTGTTCTATTTCTCTAAGAATATATTCTAAGTTTATGCCATAAATGTGAAGAATAATAGTGTCTATCTCTCAATTCACTATCAGAATAAAAATGGTATAACAGGACATTTATCTCTGGCTAGGATGTAGAATTTGGCGGTAGAACAACACCTCCATTAGAAACGACTTGCAAAGCCAGATAACATACAACAACCATCTCTGTAAAGTCGTCACAGGATATGGAGGTAATGAGGACCAAAGGGACTAACTTACAGAGTGGGGAGAACCTCTGGAAGGCAACTTAGGAGCACAGAGCTGATGCTCACCTGGGGACATTCCCTGCTTCTTCATGTGGACTCGAGTCTGAGAATCTATATTTCTTTGTACACAATGTCCAATATTTAATTATCATGAGATACACAAAGAATTCATACAACTGAATATCAAAAACAAATGATCCAATTTCAAAAATGGGCAGAAGACCTGAAAAGACACATGAAAAGATGCTCAACATCACTAATCATTGGGGAAATGCAAATCAAAACCACAATGAGGAATCATCTCACGCATGTCAGAGTGGCTATTATCAGAAAGACAGCAAATGACAAATGGTATAAGTACATGGAGAGAAAGGGAACTCTCATGCACTGTTGGTGGGAATGTAAATTAGTACAGCTACTATAGAGAACAATATGGAGATCTCTCAAAAAATTAAAAAAAATAGAACTACCACATGATCCAGAAATTCCACTCCTAGGTCATTTATCTGAAGAAAACAAAATCTAATTCAAAAAGATACATATACCCCTATGTACACTGCAGCATTACTGTAAAATAACCAAGATATGGATGCAACCTAAATGCCCATCAATAGATGAATGGATAAAAATTATGTGATATGTATATACATATATCTTTATATTATATATATATGAGAAAAATAAGAAAGTAAATTCAGAAATAAATTTTCTGAACTAATGATAAAGAAAAGTACATCAGAGAGTCACCTATAGCCTTATATTTATATGTTAGAAGCAGCGACAGTCCAAAAACCAATGATGTAAGTTTCTATGTCATGAAGTGAGATAAAATAACAGCAAATACATCTCAAAGAAAGTAGAACTAAAGAATATAAGGAAAAATCAACAAAATTGAAGATGAATGTGTAATAGAGAAAACCAGCAAAGCCAAAAGTTAGTTGCTGGAAACTATACAGACAAAGCAAAGCTAATCCCTTAGAAAAACTGACCATAAAGAGTGATGGGGGAAATTAACAGATGAGTGTTGGTAGGTTAAAAGAGGAAATGTGTGTGCTCAGTCATATCTGACTGTACCCCACCGGGCTCCTCTGTATGTGGAATTTTCCAGGCAAGAATATTGGAGTGGGTTGCCATTTCCTACTCCAAAAGAGAGGGGAGGGGCATATATAATCAGAAGTGAAAAACTGAGCATTACTTCATCAAAAATTAAATAGATGATAAAATAATATTAACAGGAATATTTTTTGCATGTTTTTTTTTCTTGTTGTATATGGAGGTGTTGACTTCCAAGTTCTTTACATGTCAGATCAAAACTTACAAGTGTTATTTTTTTTAGTTACGTAAGCATATTACACAATATACATATGCACAGATATGTGTAGTGTGTGTGTGTGTGTGTGTGTGTGTGTGTGTATAAAGACTTCCTTAGAGAATTCTGAACCAACACAATTGAATCTATGTATGTGAAATGAAAGTCACTCAGTCATGTCCAACTCTTTGTGACCCCATGAATTATATAGTCCACAGAATTCTCCTGACCAGAATCCTGGAATGGGTAGCCTGTCTCTTCTCCAGGGGATTTTTCCAACCCAGGGATCGAATCCAGGTCTCCCTCATTGCAGAGGGATTCTTTATCCACTGAGCCACAGTGGAAGACCAAGAATACCAGAGTGGGTAGCCTATCCCTTCTCCAGTGGATCTTCTTGCCCCAGGAATTGAACCAGGGTTTCCTGCATTGCAAGCGGACTCTTTACCAACTGAGCTATAGGGGGAGCCCTAGGTATATCTCTTATTTTGGACATATGAAGACAAATTAATCCTATTTTTATAGTAATGTTTACCTAATGAGTATTTCTTCCTAGCACACTAAATACCTCTCCTTGTTTCTAATCAAAGTGTTGGGGGGATAAATTTATTTTTCCTTGGGTTGTATGCATGCTCAGTTGCTCAGTTGTGTCTGACTCTTTGCCACCCTGTGGACTGTAGTCCATGAGGCTCCTCTGTCCATGGGATTTCCCAGGCAAGAATACTGGAGTGGGCTGCCATTTCTTACTCCAGGAGATCTTCCAGACCCAGGGATCAAACCTGCATCTCTTGTATTTCCTGCACTGGTATGTGGATTCTTTACTACTGAACCACCAGGAAAGCCCTCCAAATATATAATATATATATTTAATTATATATATATTAATTATAATTAATAATATATAATATTATATATATATATAATTTCATGCACTTTCCTCTTCCTCAAGTCCATTATTCTGTCTACTAACTTCTCTGTGTGTTAGCTTGCTATGCTTCTCCTCCACTAAATAACGTTAGACACCCATCTTGCCAGACTCACTCTGTCCCTTCTAGGGAATTGGTGGTAGTTCAGATAAAAGTAAGTTAATTTCTTTCCAAGATCCTTTCTGTCAACTCTGAAACTCCCATTGTCTGGCAACATCCCCACTTCTTTCATTCATATTAAGACTTTTACGGTTTCTAAGAAGCATCAAAGCATTTCCCCTTCCTTTTCACTATAACTCAAAACCCTAAAAAATATACTGTTTCTGGCTCTATATCCCCAACAAAATGTTTTTCCTTTGAGCATTCCAAGCACTTTTGTCTATTCTGTTGTTTTTGCTATTAAAAATATATCTTATGGTGCTATTTGTCATTCTACATGTATATATACTCAAATATTTATGTGTCGAGTAGCTGAAATAGAGGGACCACTTTAACCTAATTACACTGACAAGACTCTGATCAAATAAATTAGCAGAAACAGCTCAACTGATTGATTTGACAGAAAGTAAATACACATACTGATGTGGTGTTGACCCAGGTAACCCTATTTCCTCAACATAGGATAGTTATCAATGTGTTTTGGTATAAATGGGCCTTAAGAAGTAGTGAGTTTTCTGTATTTCTCTTGTGCCCTTTTTAAATCTGTTCTGAAAATAAATAAATAAATATAAATCTGTTCTGCATAATATATTCTTAGAAACACAAGTGTTTTAAAGTTTGCAACAGTAGAAAAAGACATTTGATATTTAATCTATGTTATATTATGAAAAATTGTTAGTGAATGGAATTTTACTGCTCTAAGAGAAATAGTTAAGATGTCAATTTTAGTAGATTTGTAGTAGGTTTTTTTTTTTTAGCAGATGTGTAGTTTTTAGATCTTTTTTTACAAGAAAGTTCAGGAATATGACATGAATGTCAAAAGATCTATGTTTCCCTGCATGTGCTTTATTTACTTCACTCTAAATCATCACATTGAAATATTTCAATTATCATAATTTTCAAAAAGAAAACACTTTATTTTTATGTACTGGAAAAAATACCCTAGAACTAAAACAACATTTTTTCTTATTATCACAATGTTATAAATTCAAAATAGAAATAAGGTCAGAAAACAGGGAAAATGAAAAGGTGGAAAATATTTTTTAATTTATCAAGTTCTGTATAGATTTTAAGGTCATCAAAGATAGGGATTACATCTTATTCATTGTGAAACCCTCACCCAAGTCAGTTACAGCAGATAAAATTTTCTCAACGTTTGTTAGTTAACCAAATCACTGCATTTTTATCTTTCCTCTGATCTTATTGAGGGCAAACACTGTAGCCCACTGATATTCAGTTACACACAGCAGCTGTTAATAGATAAATGTTTTATGTAAAGGATTAAATTTATCTTGGCCTTGGCTAAACACATGCTCTTTCCTCTATGCATGTATACTAAGTCCCTTCTGTCATGTCCAACTCTTAGCGACTCCATGGACTGTAGCATGTCAGTTCCTGTCCATGGGATTCTCCAGGCAAGAACACTGGAGTGGATTGCCATGCCCTCCTCCAGGGGATCTTTCCTATCCAGGGATCAAACCCATGTCTCTTAGGACTCCTGCACTGGCAAGTGTGTTCTTTACCACTAGCGTCCCTTAGCAAGTCCTCTCTCCCCTATAACCTTTCCTATACAGCACTGCTGATTGACCGGCAGTGAGGATGGGGTACAAAGTAGAGGCTCCAGGATCAGATAGCCTGAAAGCAAGTCCCACCCCTATATTTACCATATGTGTAACTTTGGGTACATTACTTATAATTGCTGTACTTGTAGTTCCTCATCTGTAAAACTCAAATTATAATACTACCTTTCTTATGTGGTGGTGGTAAAAATAATAAATTTTTTAGATATAAATCACTAAGCACTCTACCTGGTATATAAAATATACTTTTAGTACTAATCTAACTAAAAAGGCAATTAAGCAACAAAGAGTGAGAAATTTTATAAGAAAATATAATAGGAAGCTATGGAAACAGAAAATAGAAGTGCTTAACATGTAGGAAAGGTCAGAAAACTACGTTCACTGAGAGTTTTTATCATGAATAGATGCTAAATTTTGTCAAATTATTTTTCTACTGCTATTAGTGTGATCATATTTTTATTAGGCTTTTGGTATGGTGAATACATGTGTTCTAGGTTGTGTCTCATTCTTTGAGACTCCTTGGAGCCCACCAGGCTCCTCTGTCCATGGGATTTTCCAGGCAAGAATACTGGAATGGAGTGCCATGCCCTCCCTCCTCCAGGGAATCTTCCCATCCTGCCCCATGGATTGAACCTGTGTCTCCTGCATCTCCTGCATTGGCAGGAAGATCCTTTACCTCTAGCACCACCTGGGAAGCCTCTTTGGTATGGTGAATTACATTAATTGATTTTTTACATTGAACCAGCATGGATTCCCTAACCAAGTCATGCTATATTATCTTTTCTATATAAGGCTTGATTTGCTAAAATTTTAGGAAAATCATGAAGGCTGTTGGTCTGTCTTCTTTGAATGTTTCCAAATGATTTGGGTATCAGAGCAATGCTGGCTTCATAGAAGGAGCAGAGAAGTGTTCTTTCCTTTTCAATTTATAATAGATGCAGAGTTGCTGTTACCTCTAATATTTGGCAGAATTTAATGGGTGAAGACTCAGTCCTGGAGTTGTTCTTATTTGAAGATTTTAAACTATAAATTCTATTTATTTAACAAATATAAGGTATTTCAGTTATCTGTTAACTTTTGCATGAGCTTTTGTCCCTGTGGAGCTGAAATGTGACCACACTCTAGGCATATAGATTGTTCACCAATTCAGATGCTCTTCAAACCTCAGAGTTTAGAGATTTTATGGAGACTTCATCACATATGCCTAATTAATAACTGAATACCCAGCCCTTCTCTTCTCTCTGGAGAATGGGGTTGGGCTGGGTTGCAAGCGTCTAATCATGACTTGGTCTTTCTGGTGATTAGCTTCTCAGGTGGAAGCTATCTAGAGGCTGCCAGCTACCACCATTTCATTAGAATACAAAGAAAATATCACTCCAGAGACTCCAAGAGTCTTAGAAGTTCTTGTGTGAGGAACCAGAATCAACAAGCAAATGTTAGAACAACATGCTTCTAGCACTTCTATAATAACTAAGGAAATTACAAGGGTTTTAGAAGTTTTGTACAGGAACTGGGGAAAAAAACAAATATATATCTTATTACAATACCATTTGTAGAATGAGTAATATAAAAAAAGGGAGGGAAGTCAGATATAGAGTAGAATGGGTAGAAATATCATTTTTATCATCCCTGGAACTGATAATTTTTTTTTCCTTTTGGTCCTGATGAATGTCACTATACATTTATTAATTTTACTGATCTTCTCAAGGAAAAATATATTAACATTTTTTATTAGTTTTGTATTTTCTGTTTAATTTGCTTTCTGTTATATTTATTTCATTTTAATATACATACTCTGGGTATGTATATTAATGTACTTTTCTTCTAGTTTTTTAATGTGGGAGCTTAAGGCATTTATTCCCAATAAGTACTGTCTCAGTTTCATCCACCAAATTTAATATGTTCTATTTTCATTATTTCTGGTCAAAATATATGTGACTTAACTCCCCCTTTTTTTTTGACCCATGGGTTATACAGTGGTTTCCAAGTATTTGGGGAGTTTTATATAGCTGTTATTGGTTACTAATTTAATTTTGGTCATAGCACATAATTTTATGGTTGTATTCTTTTAAATGTATTAATATTTGTTTGATGGCTCAGACAATATGTTCTATTTGTAAATTTCTATCTGTAATTTAAAGGAATGAGTTTTCTGCTGTAGGTGAGTAGAAATGTTGTAAAAAATTCATTCCATCTAGTTGGTTGGTAGTTTTGTTCAGGATCTTCTATATCCTAACTGATTTTTCTGTCTACTTAGCCTATCTATTATTGAGGGATAGGTTTTATAATTTTATATACACTGGATCATTGAAAAAAAAAGAGAATTCCAGAAAAATATCTATTTCTGTTTTATTGACTATGCCAAAGCCTTTGACTGTGTGGATCATAACAAACTCTGGGAAATTCTAAAAGAGATGGGAATACCAGACCATCTGACCTGCCTCTTGAGAAATCTATATGTAGGTGAGGAGGCAACAGTTAGAACTGAACATGGAACAACAGACTGGTTTCAAATAGGAAAAGGAGTACGTCAAGGCTGTATATTGTCACCCTGCTTATTTAATTTATATGCAGAGTACATCATGAGAAACGCTGGGCTGGAAGAAGCACAAGCTGGAATCAAGATTGTGGGAGAAATATCAATAACCTCAGACATGCAGATGACACCACCCTTATGACAGAAAACAAAGAGGAACTAAAGGGCCTCTTGATGAAAGTGAAAGAGAACAGTGAAGAAGTTGGCTTAAAACTCAACATTCAGAAAACTAAGATCATGGCATCTGCTTTCATCACTTCATGGCAAATAGATGGGGAAACAGTGAGAGACTATTTCGGGGGGGCTCCAAAATCATTGCAGATGGTGACGGCAGCTGTGAAATTAAAAGACACTTGCTTTTTGGAAGAAAAGTTATGACCAACCTAGATGGCATATTAAAAAGTAGAGACATTACTTTGCCAACAAAGGTCCATCTTGTCAAAGCTATGGTTTTTCCAGTAGTCATGTATGTATTTGAGAATTGGACTGTGAAGAAAGCTGAGCACTGAAGAATTAATGCTTTTGAACTGTGGTGTTAAAGAAGACTCTTGAGAGTCCCTTGGACTGCAAGAATATCCAGCCAGTCCATTCTAAAAGAAATCAGTCCTGAACATTTATTGGAAGAACTGATGCTGAAGCTGAAACTCTGATACTTATGCCACTTGATGCAAAGAACTGACTCATTTGAAAAGACCCTGATGCTTGGAAAGATTGAAGGCAGGAGAGAGAGGGATGGCAGAGGATGAGATGGTTGGATGGCATCACCGACTCAATGGACATGAGTTTGAGTAAACTCCAGGAGTTGGTGATGGACAGGGAGGCCTGGCGTGCTGCGGTTCACGGAGTCGCAAAGAGTCAGACACAACTGAGCGACTGAACTGAACTGAGGTTTTGTAATCACTGACTATGATTAAAAATGTGTCCATTTCTTCTACCAGTTACATCAGTCTTTGCTTCAGATGTTTTGAAGTTCTGTTATGGGATTGCTGCTGTTTAGTCTCTAAGTTGTGTCTAAGCCTTGTGACCCCATGGACTGAAGACCACCAGGTTCCTCCGTCCATTAGATTTCTCAGGCAAGAACACTGGAGTACGTTTCTATTTCCTTCTCCAGGAAGGAAGATCTTAATAACCCAGGAATTGAACCCATGTCTCCTGTGGGGTCTTTACTGTCCTATGATTCTTTACCAGGGAAGCCCGGCACTTAACTTTTATACAATAACCTTATTGCTCTCACAGGAGTTCAAATACATACATATTCCACAGGTTTTCAATAATAAGTAACTTCTTGTGGTGCAAATTTATAGACCTTGAAAGTCAAAATTTGCCTTGACTGATCTCTTTCTGTTTTATTTTGCTGTGTTGATTTTTACTCTGGATGGATTCTTCTGCATTCAGTTAGCACCATCATGCTCCTGAATAAAAGATCTCTCTATATTCCTGACTAATTAATGGAAATATTGGGCAGTAGTGGTGCGGGAGTTAGGATGGAGGGTGAATGTGGAAAACATCCACAGGACAGACAATAGATTGCTAAAGAAATCAGAACTTTACAATATTACGAGATCTAGTCTCTAAGTTTGAGTTGAACTTAAGAAGTCATGGAGAAAATCACCTGGTTAGAAGCATATTCAATAGGCTAACACATTGTTAAATATTCAATTAAAAGCTCTCTTTACAAAGTGTGAATTAGAAGCATTTACAAAGTGTCACAATGCATAATAGAACTTACTGAAGGCTTACCCCTTTACAAGCTCTAAGCATGACATTACTAAATTCACCTTGCTGATTCTCTAAGTAATGTGATCAGTAAGTAGCATTACTCATATTTTACCAGCAAGGACAATGAAAACAGGGAAGTTTAAGTAATAAACTTGCCTATAATTACAGAGAGGAGGTGACTGAACTGTGATCAAAATGAAAATCAGCCTTATC
Organism: Antilocapra americana; assembly: GCA_007570785.1. Lineage (NCBI taxonomy): Eukaryota > Metazoa > Chordata > Mammalia > Artiodactyla > Antilocapridae > Antilocapra > Antilocapra americana. The sequence continues at coordinate 3,426,763 of ML661250.1, read as the reverse complement.
CTGATATTAAGGTCAGTATATAATTGTTAACATAGATTTTTTAAATACCTTCTTGACAACAACAGCAGAAAACTTAAAAAAATAAAAAAACTATATTCTTTAGATGTGTTCTTTGGTCCCCAGAACATCTGAAGTATTTTCACAGTGGAGATGCATATAATTTTAGCTTTTACAGAAAAAAAAAAATTCTAAGGTTTTGTTTTTCTAGGGCTTTGGCTCCTGTCATTTTAAAGCTTTTTTTTTTTTTTTTTACACAATAGTAGCTTAAATCTATGATTAAATCTATGATTTTTATGATAACTTTGCCTCCTTTGTGATGATGGTGGATACCCTGTTGGCATTTCCTATTTGTTCTTCAATCTACAAAGGTCAGCATACTGAGATGACTGTTACAGATCTGAGGTTCACCCTTCATTCTGCAATGAATCATTTTCTATGTGTGATTGTTCACATTTTTATTAAGGGAACTTTACTTTTTGTAAGAGCCTATGAGTTTTTTTTTTTTCTTCTTTCATTTCTGTGTACTTAAAAATGCTTTACTGTAAAATCACACATTTCTCCCACTCAATTCATGTAATTTTTCTCTTTGAATCATTTCTCTTGCACCCACTTACTTTGTACATATAATTCAAGCTTTCTAAGCTTACCCTCAGTAATTTATTTCACTTATTAATTTATTTCTAGAAACACTTTCCTTTGCCATCTAGTCAATTACTTTCATGCTACCTTACCTGCCTCCCCAAATTTCCCTTCATGCTCCTCTCTTCATGTAAATTTCCATCACAAAAATCATTAGTATAGGCTTGATTAGCCTAAGATCTCAAAAAAAGTCTCTTTGCTCCCTGTGTTTTCCTGTTTTGTGTGAGTCAACATAATATGTCTTCGTATGTGAACAAATTCAGTTTAACATTCTATGTGTGCACATTTGATAAAGACTTCTCTAATTTCTAATTGTTAATTCTTTTTTTTTTTAAAAAATCTTGTATATAACCAAAGTAACTCAAAAGTTAGGTCATATTGTATATAATATAATAAGTTCTGTTCATATGAAATCACCAGGCTTTCATAATGTAAACAGGACTTCTAAAGCAATAGAGGAAATTAAGGTAGTTAGCTTGGTCTGTGCTTTAAGATGCTTTCAGTTTAGCAGAAAGTAAAATAGGACTAAAATAAATACAATCCTGGGCTGTATATGAGTGTCAATAAAGGAATGAATAAACCAAGATAAGCATTTAAAAGAAGGAAGAATCCCAACAGCAATGGGCATCAGGGAATATCTTATGTAGGTGGTGATATTTGTGCTGTACCTGAAATTTAAGTAAGATTCTGACTGGCAGAGAAAGCAGTTTACAAGCAAGGTAAATACACTGAGTCTGGGAAAAATGGGGAATGTTCAGAGGACCGAGATGGAAGCCATACTTAGTGACATGCACGGAACAGTGCAGGAAGAATCTTTATCATCTGAGCCACCAGGGAAGCCCAAGAATACTGGAGTGGGTAGCCTATCTCTTCTCCAGCAGATCTTCCTGATCTGAGAATCAAACCGGGGTCTCCCACATTGCAGGTGGATTCTTCACCAGCTAAGCTACCAGGAAGCTCTAAAAAGTTAGTCACTCAGTTGTGTCCAACTCTTTGTGACCTCATGGACTGTAGCTCATCAGATTTCACTGTGCATGGAATTCTCTAGGCAAGCATACTGGAGTGGGTTGCCATTCCCTTCTCCAGGGGAATCTTTCCAAGTCAGGGCTTGAACCCAGGTCTTCTGCATCACACACAGGTTCTTTACCATCTGAGCCACCCAGGGAAGACCAACAGTGTGGGAAGGAGCCTAAACGGATAAGAGAGAACCAAAGGATAAGGGGCCTTAGACAAGAAACCAAATGTGCACATGTGTGCCAAGCTGCTTCAGTCATGTCCGACTCTTTGTGACCCCGTGGACTGTAGCCTGCCAGGCTCCTCTGTCCATGGGATTTCCCAGGCAAGAATACTAGAGTGGGTTGCTATGCCCTCCTCCAAGGGATCTTCCCTACCCAGGGACTGAACCAGAATCTCCTTCATCTTCTGCACTGCAGGCAGATTCTTTACTGTTGAGCCACCAGAGAAGCCCTAAGAGACCAAATAACTCCTTTCAATTAGTAAATAATAGCTGTCACATTTAATAAAATTGTTTGAAAATTTGAGTGAAAATTTACTGAGTCTTGTTTTATTCCTTCTCCTTATGTCATTTAAAGAAGGGGAGAGTTCAGAACCTCCCTCCAGTGGTTATATTCCCAGCTTCCACTGCAGGGGCCATTGGTTTGATCCCTGGTCAAGAAACTAAGATCCTGCCATGCAGTGTGGCACAACCAAAAAGATTTTAAAAATAATAATAATAAAAGAAGGAAAGAGTCACCATAACAAACATCACCTAGTGTGTGATAGTAATTTTCAACTAAGAGGGAAAATGGAGGCCAGCCTGTTTGTCATGTTCAGGTCTCTCTGAGTTCTGAGAGCTTGGAGAAGCTGACATGTATGTGAATTATGCACTTTGGGAGGCCAGGAAAGCAGATACACAAAAGTGAATGTGTAGGAACAGAAAAGAGTCCCTCTTCTGATCTGAGCTGAGGATCTCTTGAGTGCTTCTGGAATTCAGAGCAGAAAGTAGCTAAAGAAAAATCTGAAATTACATTTGTCTATGTTCACATACTTTTATTATATGTTCATGTGTGTTTATGATTTACCATTTGGGAATGCTCAAACTATGCACCTCTGTGACTTTGTCACCACCTGGTGACAGGTTGGTAAAATTTTAGATTTATTTATTAGGTATTCATTTTAAAAATTGTGCATAAACTGTAAAACAGCAACACATATTTGAAAATGAAATCTGAAATCCGTGGACCTAATGTTCTTGTTACCAATGGAAGTTGAAGAAAGAGGGAGCATAATTTAACATGACACCCTTTCTGCATTATCTGGATCCATTTTCTATTGTTACCTTCCTTTCTATTGTTAAGAAATTTTCAAGGCAAAACCGAGGGTTACAGTGAAGCAGAAGGTATTATTTCTTCTTGTAAGTTATTAATAATTGGTTTGTAAAGATCAGGTCTACACATAAAAGCTAAATTCATGCGGAATAGAGTGATCTCCAAAACAATTGACTATTGTTGAAAAAAGGAAGCGATCACTGGGTGGCACAGGTCAGAAAATTTTCATCAAAAGGAAAAGACTTGAGTTGGCATTCGAAGGAACAAGACTTAGACAAGTTTAGGATTTTTCAATGGAGTATAAATAATAAACTCATGGATGTGGAGATGTGTAACCAGAAAAGTGTGAGACACTGAATGAGTTGAGTTAAGCATGGGTGTTATAAAATCATGGAAGGAAACGAGTTCATGTGTATAGCCCTCCAGTGAATGCCTCCCTAAGTCTTATTTAATGTTACTCCATGACATGTTTCTTTGCTCCTTCTGGCATTAAAAAGGAAGGGTTACCATAACAAGAATCACCTAATGTCTGACAGTAATTTTCAACTAAGAGAGAAAATGGATTATTATTATAGGGTGGTATATTTTATCATTATCATTATTATTACTCATTATTATTATTATTACTATAAGGTGGTATCACTCAGTTGTGTCTGATTCTTTGTGACCCCATGGACTGTAGCCCTCCAGGCCCCTCTGTCCATGGAATTCTTCAGACAAGAATATTAGAGTGGGTTTTCATTTCCTTCTCCAGAGGATCTTCCCAATCCAGGGATGGAACCTTGGTCTCCTGCATAGCAGGCAGAGTCTTTACCTTCTGAGCCACCAGGGAAGCCCAATATCTTTATATAATTGTTTTAATATTTCTTAAATGGCAATTATAGTGTTTTATGTTTATTAGCGAGTTGAGCAATGTTTATTAAATTAAAGAAGGAAGGTAGCAAGAAATGAATGAAGAGGAACAAATGAAGAACCTCATATTTTAGAGGATCTGGAATAGCAAGATAAAACAAAAACACTGACTCACCAATCCTTTCCTTCTCAGGAAAGAATCTTGCCTTTGACAAGAAAGACAAATACAAGTATGGCAAGGCCTCAATTTAAATTTTAGTATCTATTCACTAGCACTAATTGTTGTTGTTCAGTCACTAAGTCATATTCAAGTCGTTGTGACCTCATGGACTGCAGCACACCAGGGTTCCTGGTCCTTCACTGTCTCCCAGAGTTCTCTCAAACTCATGTCCATTGAGTCAGTGAGCACTAATCAAGTAATGCTAATTAAGAAACAGCCAATGCGATGACTAAAAAGGCACCTACAACTCTCCACTATTTATATGTTCATTCATACATGTGACTATGTCGATACTTGTCTGCAGAAACAGCCTCACTTGTGCCCCACAAATGATGTAATTTTGTGTGCGTGTGTGTGCCTTTGCGGCCGCAGGGCCTGTAGCCCAATGGTCTTCCCTATCCATGGGATTCTCCTCACAAGAATACTGGGGGTGAATTACCATTTCCTTCTCCAGGGGATATTCCCCACCCAGAGACCGAAACCCCGTATCTCTTGTGCCTCCTGCATTGGCATGTGGGTTCTTTACCACAAGAACCACATGGGAAGCTCTTAATGTAATTAACGCCCATCTAATAAAGGTCATCTATAAAGAGATCCTTTTATGAAGAAACGTCTTAAAGTGCAGTGGGTTTGCATGAGTATGTTAGGACCAAGGGCAAATAAAGGAGAAGGCAATGGCACCCCACTCCAGTTTTCTTGCCTGGAAAACCCCATGGATGGAGGAGCCTGGTGGGCTGCAGTCCATGGGGTCACTAGGAGTTGTACACGACTAAGTGACTTCACTTTCCCTTTTCACTTTCACGCACTGGAGAAGGAAATGGCACCCCACTCCAGTGTTCTTGTCTGGAGAATCCCAGGGACGGGGGAGCCTGGTGGGCTGCCCTCTATGGGGTCGCACGGAGTCGGACATGAGTGAAGTGACTTAGCAGCAGCAGCAGCAAGGGCAAATAAGACTAAGCCTCCATTCAAAAATCCTGGAAGTTAGAAGGAGGGAGTTTTTCCCTTTCCTCTCTTCTTCACGTTTCATGTTTAATAAGGCAAGCTGGGTGAGGCTGAAAGTAGCCAGTAGAACTCTGCAGTGTGAAAGTGAAAGTGTTAGTCACTCAGTCGTGTCCAACTCTCTGTGACTCCATGGACTGTGACCCACCAGGCTCCTCTGTCCATCGGATTCTCCAGGCCAGAATACTAGAGTGGGTAGCCATTCCTTTCTCTAGGGCATCTTCCTGATCCAGAGGTAGAACCTTAGTCTCCTGCATTGCAGGCATATTCTTTATTGTCTGAGTCATCAGGGAAGCCCAAAACTTTGCAAACATTCTCGCAAATATTCTGAATTCTCATTCTAAGATTGTAAGTAGTGAAGTCTTAGTTTCACAGTTTAAATTTTGTGAAAGAGTGGTACTCATGAAAGAAGACATTCAGATATGATGCCTCCATTAGGAGGACATTTTATTTGTTTTTGATTAGTGTCAAAAGATTACCACTGCATCTAATAGCAGAGAGCGGATCAGTCAGCCTTCAACCCCATGGGGAGACTCTACCAGACCTTCCAAGGGGAGGTTTGCAGGAATATCTAATTACATGTCACTCTGCTTTCTCCTCCTTCCTTTCTCAAGAGTGGTGAGGATGCAGAAAAGAGGTAATTCATGAACTTTATATAAACTACATATGGGCATGTGACATTCTATTTTTTGTCATTATGGGAAGCTGCCATAATGCTGTTTAAAAAAATCTTTTTTTACTTTATTTTTTTTATTTTTGGGCCACTCCTGGTAGCATGTCAGGTCTTGGCTCCCCAACCAGGAATCACATCTGTGCCCCCTGCAGTGGTAACAGAGCCATAACCACTGGGCTGCCAGGGAAGCCCCTAGCATGTGATACTCCTGAGGAGGAAGGATAGTCAGTTTATCACTTCCCAGGTTTCTAGGACACCAACTTTCCAATCTAAACACATGAATTTTTTTTCTGGCCTATTTATTTTCACCTTAACAATTGTAAAAGAATTCTAACTACAAAGGGAAAAAAAGCCAGTTGTTTTGAAAATACATATGCCCTTCAACAGACTGTCCCTGCACACCCATTACTTGTACACTGAGGAACTGAAAGGCTTTATTAAGCTTAATTCATTGGACCTCAAACCATTCAGTTTGAAGCACAGTTGCTAATTTTAAAGTCTAAAGACAAGTTCAATCCTTATTCTTTTAGAAGCACTATTTCACAATGGCATAAAATAGGATAAGGCAGTCTTTCAACTTTCCAAGTTGAGTTCTTAAAATTATAGTGTTAAGCATTTTGCATCACATTGGGACAGACTGTCTCATAAAATATAATTCTTTTCATAGAAAATAATTAGGAAGAATAATACAATTGTCTACAATCGTTATCTTTTGAGGGGAAAACCAACAAAGAATAGACTCTAAGACTAAATAGAAATATCAGGCGGCACACTTTCTTTGGCATTTCCCATATATCTCCCATCTCTGCTAAACATGAAAAATAATCAAATTTGGTATTAGATATTGGAAGTGTGACATTAAAAGTCACATGTCATAAAGATGTCATTTTAAGTGTAAATATTTCCTACGTGAATCACAGAGTCGTTCACCAAGACAGAACAGCAATACTTTTTTTTTAACTTTTTTTTTTTTTTTCTTTTAGCCATGCTACATGGCACATGGGATCTTAGTTCCCTCACCAGGGATGGAAATCTGCACCACAAGCTCCCTGCCTCCACCTCTGCATTGGAAGCAGGGAGTCTTAACCACTGGACCTCCAGGGAAGTCCTCCCTTTCTTTGCTTTAGAACAATAATACTTTTGAACGGACAAAATGGAGTGAAAGAGAGAAGGGTAGCCAAGAGCCTGGCAGAGAGAGGTTTTTTTGTACACCCTAAACATGCAGACCAAGTCAAGCTAGGGACTTTTTAATTTCCTTTTTTACCACTTCATAGATCAGCCTCTCCTAGCAAGAAATATAGCTAATGAGGTCATGACTAATAATATAAATGACAATATCTTTCTAGATTATTATTAATAGAATTCACATGCTAATTTCAGCTCATAATTAATGGGAAAGGGGGAAAAATGTAACAATGGTTCATGCAGATAAAGAGATTTCTATTTCCTGTTGAGAATGACTCATTGGGAATATGATGCAGAAACCACACCATTTAAATAAATGTAGAGCCAATGCCTACAATTTTAAAATTGATTATAAAGTGTTTATTTCCATCTGTGGAATAGAAGACTTCCCAGAGAGCTCTGGGTATAACTTTTCAAACTGTGGTTCTATTATACAACTTTTGCTTCATATTTAAATTGAAAATAATTACAAGAAGCAAAGATAATTGTGGTATAATCTTGAAAAGCATACATAACACGATATGTTGTTATTGTTTAGTTGCTAAATTGTATCCAGTTCTTCTCAACTCCATGGACTGTAGTCCATCAGGCTTCTCTGTCCATGGGGTTTCTCAGACCAGAATACTGGAGTGGGTTGCCAGTTCTTTCTCCTGGGGATCTTCCTGATCCAGGGATCGAATCTTCATCTCCTACATTGCAGGTGGATTCTTTACCACTCAGCTACCAGGGAAGCCCTCTACACTATGTAATATAAAGGAAAGAAAATTGACTTTTCAGCCTCTGTAAATAGATATTAATTAAAAACTTGAGGAATTGTTAATGAACATACACTTCATTTATTAAGACTATATCTAATATTTCTGTGTTTTTTTCTTTAACATATAAGAATAGGTTGTTCTTGTATCATTTTGAAAAGCATGTGAAAGTGAATGTCACTCCGTCATGTCTGACTATTTGCCACCCCATCCCTGCCAGGCTCCTCTGTCCGTGGAATTCTCCAGGCCAAGAATACGGGAGTGGATAGCCTATCCCTTCTCCAAGGGATCTTCCCAACCCAGGGGTTGAATCCAGGTCTCCCACATTGCAGAGGGATTCGTTACCATCTGAGCCTCCACGGGAGCACTTTCATCATTTTCAAAAGCATATCCCATCTTATAAACAAATTCATCTACAATGTCTGCTCTGTCACAATTACCATGAAAATGGGTTAACAAAAAAATACTAACAGTGAGTAAAAGGAAATTGAATGAGTGGACTATACGTTAAAAGTGCATAAATGGAAATGTTTGTTATGATTATGCATAAACCCAACTAGACTAACGAACTCTACTGACCAACTGTCTTGTTTGACAAACATCCTGAGTCCTTCCAATTCATTCTTCTGTTTCTACAAAGTCCTACCTGCTTTGTGTCCTTTCCTCACACCTAATACTTCAGATTCATCTTAGTTTACGTAATCAGTTTGGCCCTTGACAAAGGGAATATAAAGACTCTAATCTTACAATAAGGAATTGACCATCAATATTTTCTGCTGAGTCTTGCCCAGGTTGATTCCAATTCTATGGTTTTAACCTTTAATACTTCTTTGATTGCCTTGCAAGGAGTAACCATGACCTAGGAGTAATAGCACCACTTCTTGCCTTTTCCCTTAGTCTTTTCAAAATCTGAAATATGAGCTGGATCTCTACTACCTGTTGTTAATAACTCTGGTTGGTTTTACCTGTGAAACACAAGGATAGTGAATTATCAATCACCCATGTTATTAAACTCTGACACTGTCCACTGATTCTCTACCTTAGACCTTTACTAACATTCCTCTCACATCATACTTTCCCCTCCTCTTTGCTACTAAGACTGTTTTTACTGCAGTGTATGTTCTGTGAATCTCAATAGGCCCTTCTTGTCCCTGGATCTTTAGTCATCCTTAATTTGGCACATTTACCTCTGATAAAATAGCTATGCTAGTGGTTAATATAATCATGGAATATGGCCAGAAACTGAAAACAACATTATGACAGTCTCTGAATTAATTCTTTGACCAATTTGGTTTCAACAGCAATTATAAAGATAGTTGTTTATAATTGCTGCATATGGCATAGTATATGCATATTAGACTATGCCATATTATTTCAGCAATCAGAATCTTGATATTCAACATGTCCTTAACTTTTCATTCAGCAACAATATACTTAGCATTAATAAATTGGGTGGCATTTCTAAAAAATGTCAAGAGACATATTGAATCATTACACAAATGTTGTATTATAAGTACTTTTCTGAATCTCAGATGAAGAAAATAAAAGGTTTTAAATAAAACAGCATTAAATTTTTCAATCATACTAATGTGCTATGTTAATGAAGAAGCCCAATTTTTATTATACGTGTATTAAAATGTTATTTGTTTCATTCTATCTATGGATACAGCTATCATATCTACGGATGCTATGTTTTTTAATGGACTAGAGTTTAACTAAGAATAAAACAGGAAAAAAATCACCACCATAGATTAATGATGTACATATTTCTTGATGCCAGAAAGAGTGATGTTTTATGTTTTATGAGATATGACTAATGAAGAGGCTATGAGAAGCCAAATATATAAGAATGATATCATAATACTCCCAATAAAGAATATGTTTTTGTTCTTGACAATGTGATATAATGTATAAGCTGAAAAAACCTCCAATTATAGAGCAAAGATAAATTCTGAATAAATATAACAAACATTCATTAAGATGGATAGTTAAGCTCCCATGGAATCAAGGGAAATCTTCTAGGGTAAAAAAAAAAATAGAAGAAGAATAGCAAAATAGATTTACAAAGAGGATTTCATAGGAAGCTTTCAGATCTTGATAACCAGTGAGTTATAATTTTAATGGCCATGGGAAACAGATGAGGACAGTTGATGCAAATGACTCATATGTTTGAACTGCACAGGTCCACTTATACATGGCTTTTTTTTTTCAATAAATAATGACAATACTACATAATCTGAGATTGATTGAATCTGTGGATGTGGAACCATGGATACAGAGGGCTGATTATAGTTCTGGAACATTCATAGATTTTAATATGTGGAGCAGGTCCTAGAACCAAACTTCCTCAAAGCCAGGATAAAAACCTTAAAGAATACTTATAAAGCAGATATAAAATATTGAAAAGTTAAACTAGAAAAACAGATCTGATAAAACTCTCTAGAATATGTACAGTAACAGAGTTCTAGTACACAAAAGAAAAAATGTAGAATTTATGGAAGGAATAGGAACATTTCTATTAATCAAAATTTTGTTTGTCCAGTGGTATTATCACACATTTAAATCAGTTCAGAAGTCTCAAGCACTAGAATTTTCAGTAAAATTTTCAGGATAAGTGGTGAAACAGTGGTATTATTAAATTTAAAGCTATCTGGAGTGACATTAGTTGAAGCCATGCTTAACCTAGGGAGATAACTACTTAATGTAATTATTACTCCAATCTTAATATTATATATACAGCTAAGATTCTAGAGAGACATAGAATGTGAGAAAAAAGAATATATCAGAAGGGAAAGACAATTTTTTAGCCCTTGGAATCATTATTCAACATAGGAAATAGTGTTCTCTTGGAAGATGTGTCCATGAATATATGTCTTAGCAAATGGCTACATTAGTCTATCTTAGTATTAATGCCTGCCACTGAATTGTTTTCACCAATAAAGTGAGCATATGTTCTTATTTAGCATAACTGCAGTCATGCTAAAGTAGCAAATCTCACCTTAGTATTATAATTTCTTTATTTTAAAAGGAAGTAAATACATCCATGAAAACAAAACCACTGTTCTTATCTCTTTGGCATAAATTATGAACTCCCCAGAGTTGAAGTCACAAAATCTGATGGAATAAAAAAGGATATAAATCACTGGCTATGTATCTGTGATAAATACATATATTTGACCCAGTTATTGTCTTGGCATACATTTGTTTACTTTAAGTTTTTCCATTAGATAAGAGTTGCCAAAAACTAATGACCAAAGGCTGGTATTTTCGTTAGTGCAATCATGGCTTGCATGTCAAAACTTGAAGTTGAGTCTAGTTTCTGAGGAAGGTTTTAATTCCAAGGAAATATCCTGATGCTCCCTACCTGCAATAATATATGTAACCAAAGTAATGTTATCCGTCTCAATATTATGTACCAGAAAATAGTTCACTGCCCTTCTTTCCCAGATTTATTGAAGTAGTATTGACAAGTAAAATTGTGAGACATTTAAATTGTAAAACATGGACTTCCCTGGTGGCCTACCGGTTAAGAAACTGCCTGCCAATGCAGGGGAGCAGGCTCAATCCCTGGTCTGGGAAATTCCCACATGCTGAGGGAGCAACTAAGCTGGTACATTGCAACTACTGAGCCCACACACCCTAGAGCACATGCTCCACAACAAGAGAAGCCACTGTAATAAAAAGCTCATGTACAGCCACTGGAGAGCAGCCCCTGCTCACTGTAACTAGAGAAAGCCTGAGCACAGCAATGAAGACCCAGTGTGGCCAAAATAGATAAATAAATAAAATAAAGTGTACAGCATGATGATTTGATGTATGTCTACACCATGAAAGGATTCCTTCCATCGAGTTAATTAACACATCTATCACTGCCTTTATTTACTTTCTTAGGGTTAGAATATTTGAGTTCACTCTTTTAGTGAATTTCAATTATATAGTACAGTATTACCAACTATAATTAATATGAATTCAACTTCTTAATTTATGTTTTCCAATTCAATGTACAAGTGATACCATGGACTATTTGTCTTTCTCTGTCTGACTTATTTCACTTACATAGTCTCCAATATCCTCCAGGTTCATCCATGTTGTTGCAAATGATATGATATCTTCTCCTTTTTTTTTTTTTAAGGTTAAATTATATTCAGTGGTGCCCAGTTTAAAAATGGGCAGAAGCTTGAATAGATATCTTTCTAAAAAAAACATACAAATGACCAACAGGTACGTGAAAAAATGCTCAATATCACTAATCAACTGAAAAATGCAGATCAAAGCCCCAATGAGATCACATCACATCTGTTAGGACTGGTGGTGTTGTTTAGTCGCTAAGTTGTCTCCAACTCTGTTGTGACTTCAGGGGCTGTAGGCCCCCAGGCTCCTGTACCCATGTGATTTCCTGGCAAGAGTACTACATTGGGTTGTCATTTCTTTCTCCAGGCGATCTTCTCAACCCAGGGATGGAACCCATGTCTTCTGCGTGGCAGGCGGATTCTTTGCCATTGAGCCACCAGAGAAGACCACTTATTAAGATAGCTATTATTTAAAAAAAAAAAGGAGAGGAAGAGATAACAAACACTGGGGAGGATGTGGAGAAAAGGGAACTCTTGTACCCGCACCCAAGGTCAGGAGTGGCAGCCAACAGGAGGTACCCCACATCTGAGGTCAGGGGCGGCCGCTGCGCTTTGCTGGAACAGTGGTGAAGAGAGACCCCATGTCCAAGGTAAGAGAAATGCAGGTAAGACAGTAGGCACTGAGAGAGGGCATCAGGGGGCAGACAGACTGAAACTACAGTCACAGACAACTAGCCAATCTGATCACATGGACCACAGCCTTGTCTAACTTAGTGAAACTAAGCCATGCCATGTGGGGCCACCCAAGACAGATAGGTCATGGTGGAGAGGTCTGACAGAATGTGGTCCACTGGAGAAGGGAATGGCAAACCACTTCAGTATTCTTGCCTTGAGAACCCCATGAACAGTATGAAAATGCAAAAAGATAGGACACTGAAAGATGAACTCCCCAGGTCAGTAGATGCCCAATATGCTACTGGAGATCAGTGGAGAAATAACTGCAGAAAGAATGAAGGGATGGAGCCAAAGAAAAGACCCTGATGCTGGGAAAGATTGAGGACAGGAGAAGGGGACGACAGAGGATGAGATGGCTGGACGGCATCATCAACTCAATGGCCATGGGTTTCGGTGGACTCTGGGAGTTGGTGATGGACAGGGGGGCCTGGCGTGCTGTGGTTCATGGGGTCGCAAAGAGTTGGACACGACTGAGTGACTGAACTGAACTGTACACTGTTGGTGGGAATGTAAATTGGCACAGCCACAGTGAAAAACAGTATGGAACTTCCTCAAGAAATTACAAATAGAACCGAAATACGACCCAGTAATCTCATTTCTCTCTCTCTATCCAGAGGAAATGAAATCATGTTCTTGAAGAGATAATGCATGCCCACGTTCATGGCAGTGTTATTCACGACAGTCAAGGTATGGAATCAAGCTAGGTGCCTGTCATTGGAAGAGTGACGGACAGCTGTCCTCAGTTGTTGGATGACAACTCTCCACTGTCCTGACAGGGGCACTTTATTTCAGGAAATCAGAGAAACGAATCAGTGATACTATTATGATAAACCTTGTGGATTATGCTATTTCATAAGTGAAGAAAACAAGTATAGGGATATTAAATGTCTTGCTTCCTAGGCTTCTCCTAATAAATGTGATAGGGTCAAAGTTGCTAATATGAACTCTAGAAGTTCAAGTTCTGCTCATCCAAACTGAACTCTTGATTTCTTAGTTTCTTCTCCTACCCCACCAGTTATGTTGTTTGGGCTTGTGTGCCACAGAATAAAGAAATGTTTCTTTATATGTAATAAAGAAAGGACTTGGGGATAAAAGACAGGCTGGCAAGGGAGAATTTCAGTGAGTTAGAAGAGAGAACCAAGGTATACAAAGAGAGATTCCAGTGTACTTGCTCTAGGTTACACAGTATCTTCTGAGTGTTTAAAACACATGATAAAGGCATTTCTGAAGTTTTATCCCATCTATGGTTCCTGATTAAAAGATATAATTTTGTTATTAACTAAGAAAATTTAATGCGGCCCTTTAAAACAAGAGAAATTATTAAAAGAGATATAAAAGTGTGGGAAAATGTGTGTTATAGAGTAAATGAAGCTCAGTAAGTTTGTCAAGAACTTCACTCTGAAAGTTGGCTGCACAGGAAGTGGCTCCATTTTCTATACTTTATAAACTATGATAAATCCAGTCTCCTCAGAAGATGCAGAATTGCTATGGAAAGTGATGAAATGAACTAAAGACACCCAGGAGGATTCTCAGAAGAAAATCAAAGACACAAAAAGAATCATCGTTCTTAAGGAGCCACAGTCAGGATCTGGCAAGGAATAGTGGGTGGAGAATATTTTTGCCTAGCATTTACAAAGTACTGTGAGGATCTGGTGAGTCAGAGGGCCCATGGAGTATGGGGTAGGGGCAGGGCAATGGGGAGGGGGAGAATGAGAAAAATACTGCTAACAGTTAGCACTTGGAAGTCCATATCATTCAAGAAAAAAAAAAAAAAACAATAAGTTGTGAATGCCTTCAAAATCTTTTGTATGTGTTTTGGACTGTGCTTTTAAAACCACCATATAAGTTTACAAAATGTAACATATTGCATATATAAATCTATCTATCTATCTGGGCTTCCTAGGTGGCAGAGTAGTAAAGAATCTGCCTGTCAATGCAGCAGACATATGTTGGATCTCTGGGTGGGGAAGATCCCCTGGAGAAGGAAATGGCAACCCACTTCAGTATTCTTGCCTGGAAAATTCCATGGACAGAGGAGACTGGGAGGCAATAAACAGTCCGTGGGGTTACAAAGAGTCAGACATGACTGAGCATGCACACATATCTATCTGATTATTTTTTAACCTCAGAAATAGAATAAAGTCAAAGAGAAAAGACTGAAAATTGAAGAGACTTGGTATAGTAAATTGTTTAGTTCCTTTATTACTTAACACCCTCTTTCTTTTTTTTTTAACATTTAAAAAATATTTATTTATTTTTGGCTTAGTCGTGACACGCTGGCTTTTCATGGTGATGCCTGGGCTTCTTTCTAGTTTAGGGGCACGGACTTAGCTGCCTGAGGGAAAAAATTAACACCCTCTTTCTATCACACCAGTTTCCCTTTTGTGTTAAGAAATGACGATTCTTTCCAAGATAAACTCTTTGGTATCAAGTTCAGCCAGGCCATTGCATCTTGGAGATGTGAGGCTTTGCTGTTGTTTTATTTTGCCATCTGCTCTGTTTTGCTTTACATTCTCTTGTATGTACTGGAAGCTGAGCTCCATATACAGGATCAGAAGTGAGTGAGGAGACTGGAGGGATTGTATGCAAGGGGAGAATCTGCTTCCATAGAAAGGAAAAACTGAATTTGCATAAGGCCCGAGTCTGACCAATGTGAGCATCAGGATCCTGAAGGCCTTGTGCCCAGAAAAATCCCTCAGACAGTTCCATCCTACATTCGTTTTTCCTTCTTGTCCTTTCCTCCTTCTCGACACATCTCCCCCTCTTTCTCCTCTTTCAGGTTTATTGAAATATAATTGCTCTATAATAGAATTTACCCCTTTTGTGTAAATTTTAAGAAGTTTAATTAATAATCATATAACCACCACCACCACCACAAGAGAATTTCCATCATTCCAAAAAGTTCTATCTCCCTCTTCGTATTTAATGTTTTCCCTCCAGGTCCAGGCTTCCCAGGTGGCTCAGTGGTAAAGAATCCACTGCTAGTGCGGGAGACACAGAGATGGGCTCTCTGTAGGTTCGATTCCTGAGTTGGGAAGATTCTTTGGAGGAGGAAATGGCATCTCACTCCACTCCAGTATTCTTGCCTGGAAAATCCCATGGGCAGAGGAGCCTGGCAGGCAGCAATCCATGGTGCTGCAGAGTTGCACATGACTGAGCACACACACACTCTAGGCCCAGCCCCAGGGCATTTCTGATTTGGTTTCTACTCTCTTAGGTTTGTTTTTTCCAGAATGTCATGTAAATAAAATAGTACAGCATTCATACAACTTTTTGATTTTGGCTTCTTTATCCTAACACAATGCATTTGAGACTTCTCCCTGTTACTGAAAGTAGTGGTCCTCTCTCCATTCTTAATGCTGGATAGTATTTCATCATGTGGATATTCTTTTTACCAGCTCATGAACATTTCAGTTGTTTCTCAGTTCAGTTCAGTCACTCAGTCGTGTCAGACTCTTTATGACCCAATGGATTGCAGCACGCCAGACCTCTTTGTCCATCGCCAACTCCCGGAGTTTACTCAAACTCATGTCCATTGAGTTGGGGATGACATCCAGCCATCTCATCCTCTGTAGTCACCTTCTCCTCCTGCCTTCAATCTTTCCCAGCATCAGGGCCTTTTCAAATGAGTCAGTTCTTTGCATCAGGTGACCAAAGGATTGGAGTTTCAGCTTCAGTGTCAGTCCCTCCAATATTCAGGACTGATTTTGGTTTTTTGTGGCAATTATGAATAAAGTCACTCCAAGTGTTTTCATGCATGTTTTTGGATATTTGTTTTATTTCTCTCGGGTAAATATCTAACAGTGGAATTGCTGAACCACAGCTGGGTGTATGTTTAACTTCATGAGAAAATTTCAAACTGTTTACCAGAATGGTTACACCTTTTTGCACTTCCACCAGCAATCTATGAGACGTCTACTTGCTTTGCTTTTTTTTTTTTTTCAGTACTTGATACTTTAAATTTTCTTTTTAAACCATTATTCTAATTTTAATAGGCAGGCATCGTCAACAAGTTTTTGATGATTATGTCCTGAGCAGAATCAGAGAAAAGTAAAAGTCTCCTGATAAATGTGTATTCTGATGAAGTCTGTACTGTTGAGTTACATTAGTTTATAATCACTGCAAAAAGCTATAAAGGAGGAAGTGGAAATGAGGTGTGTCATATAGGTTATTATTGGGTAATACTGAATAAGTGTTTTGGCAAAAGAAGAAGGAAAAGTTAAAGATTGTTTGTATTTTCATTAGAGCTATATCTATATATTCCATAGTGAATTTGGTGGCATTTTAAAAAAACATTGAATTTAAAAATAGTAATAACCTAAGAAAAGTGTTACTCCAGGGGAAAAATAAGTCATGTTGAAATCGATGCTAGTCTACACGAGCAAAGGTGCCAAATAAAATATTAATAATTTACATTTCCCCCTATGTTTTACATGTATTAACTGAATTTAGAACCACCAGACATATACATTTCTCAGGATAGTGTTATATTTATGCCAAAATTCTCAGTTTTTAATAGTATTTATTTCTAACTGCTTATTGAGACTATTTGCATGAATGACAGATGCAAATAAGGGGAAGGTTTAATTTACTTGAACCTGAATATTGGAATAAAGTACAACCTGTATTCAACAAAACATTATTGAATAGCCACAGAACATACTCCTAATTCTGGTTAGTCATCTTGCAAACGTCAAATACTATTCTATCTGAAAAAAAAAAAATTAACACTGAACTAATTAGCATCAAGATCAGGCTTGTCACAATTAAAATGTTTTTAAAGTAATAATTTTAAAATGCAACTTTGGGGATGAGTTTGAGAGATCAGACAGAAAGCAGAAAGTGAGATAAGATATACAGATTGTCAGAATTAGGTTTTCAAGTTCCTGCTGTTTTAAAGTTCAAACACCAGATCAAGAGAAGTAAAGGAATGATTATGCTCATGGACTTACTGTCCCCACAGTAAGAAAGGCAGTGCTACAGAAAAAAAAAAAAAAATCCTGGAGGTTATTGATCTGACAGTGATGTAGCTGAGAACACAGAAAAGAACATGATATTTGAAAATGGATGGGTCCAAGTTTAAATTCTGACTCAGTCTTTTATCAGCTATGTGACATTGGACAAAGCATGAACTAGTCCATGCTTCAGTATCTTATTTCAGTATTGGGTAATGCTGGCCTCATAGAGTGAGTTAGGAAGTGTTTTCTCTGCCTCTGTCTTTTACAAGGGGCCTCACTGGTAGCTCAGCTGGTAAAGAATCCACCTGCAATGCAGGAGACTCTGGTTCAATTCCTGGGTCAGGAAGATCTGCTGGGAAAGGAATAGGCTACCCAATCCAGTATCCTTGGGCTTCCCTAGTGGATCAGATGGTAAAGAATCTGCCTGTAATGGAGGAGACCTGGGTTCAATCCCTGGTTGGAATCTTACTTTCGTCTTGCACACTTTTTTTCTGCCTTTGTGGTTTTAACTGAACATTTCATAAGCTTTTATTTTCTCTTCTTTTTTTTTTTAAACTTTTTAAAATGGCTGTCCTAGAATTTGCAATATTCATTTACAACTAATCCAAGTCCACTTTCAAATAACACTCTATTGATTCACAAGTAGTGCAGGTATCTTATAATGATAAAATACCTCTAATTCCTCACTCACATCCATTATATCATTATTGTCATTCACTTCTACATAAGCATTGATGACCACATATATATATATATGAGGAGGCTGGTGAGATACAGTCCATGGGGTTGCAAAGAGTCAGTCAAGACTGAGCAATTCACATACACACACACACACATACACACTTTCCTTCAGAAAATCTCATTAAGGTGGCAGAAACACATGAAAGAATGAATTTATGTCAGTGCTATGAACAAGAAGAAGGAAGACTAACAGGTAAACTGTTTTGAGTTTCTTCTGGAAAATTAAAAGTGAATGAGACCAAATTAAGGGATAAATTATGGTAGAAGAGATTATAGCCAAGAAAGTGATAGGAGAAACCTACAACCTTTTTTTTTGTTCCCCATGGAGTTTCAGAGTTTCCAGGCTCAGAATCAACAGGTATGGAGCACTGGGTAGTTAGCCATCTGAGTAAGTAATTCAATCACTGAACATTTAACAGGTGGTGCTGGATTTGCCATCCCACTTTCAATGCTAGAGAATGATTGGAAGACATAGGACCATGTTTGCCCCAGACAAAACTGCAGATCTGATCTCACTGGAAAATATTATCTGCAAGAAAGCTGGTGGTCCTAGTGGTGAACTGACAGCTCCTAATTTGAGTTCCCATAATTTTTGCACTTAGTAAGGAAAGCCTCCTAAGTCTCAAATCCTAAGTACACTTGACCTCTGAACAAGTGATGGTTGGGGCATCAAGGTGACCCCAGTCCCACCCTGAACACAGCTGAAAATCCAAGTATAATTTTATAGTAGGCCCTGCAAGGTTTTGCATCCTGGGATTTAGTCAACCATGGATCAGATAGCACTGTAGTGTATGTATATTGGAAAAAAACACATATAAAATCTGCAATCTTTACATTTTTACACTTAGAAATTGATTATTCCTTCATATTTCTAAACTCATTTTATTTCTGTTGAATTTTGGGTGAATTTTCCAATTCATGAATACTGTCTTGAAAAGATATTTTTATGCTAATATATATTTTTAATTTCAAAAGCTATGCTTTTCCTTTATAATATATAAACAGGGTTTACAAAAATTTTCCTGTTGTACCATTTCTGATTTCTTCATGTGATCTTTGATTATTTTTAAGAAATGAAAATATTTGTTCATATATAAGTAATTATTTCTTTTTTTAATTTTTTTATTTTTATTTTTATTTATTAGTTTTGCCATATAATGACATGATATCACCATGGGTTTACATATGCTCCCCCTCCAGAACCCCCCTTCCGCCTCCCTCCCCCCGGGAAATCTCGTTGCCCCAGCCCCGAGCATCAGTCCTGGGCTGGCGATTGATTAGACATATGATAATTAACATGTTTCAATGCCATTCTCCCATATCATCCCACCCTTGCCCTCATCCACAGAGTCCATGAATCTATTCTATACATCTGCGTTCCTTTTGCTGTCTCACATGCTGGGTTCTCGTTACCATCTTTCTAAATTCCATATATATACGTTAGTATACTGTATTGTTGTTTTTGCTTCTGGCTTACTTCACTCTGGATAATGGGCTCCAGTTTTGTCCATCTGAGTAGAACTGATTCAAATGAATTTTTTTTTAATGCTGAGTAATAATTATTTCTTTAAAAAATTAACTCATTTACTACTTTGAGCATTTACACTCTATTTAAAGTTTTTCCAAATTCAGTAAATAAAATATTGTTTTTGAAATTAAGTCTGTACCTATCATTATTTCTATGGTGTTCCATCTTAGTTTTCTTTTTCTTTTTTTTTCATATATCTTGCAAATTCTGGGTTAACAATTTATTTTATGTGGAAACATTTATATATTGAATTTTGCCTGTTTCTCACTATATACCCTTTCTTATCTAAACTTTTAAGTATTTCCTCCACCTGATTGCTTGTAGCCACCTGGCAGGAGTGAGGTTTGGGGATCCTTCTCAGCTAGGAGACTGGAATATTTAAATACCTACTCATGGAATAGATGCTATTCTCTCCACCTCCTTGGCATCAGAATTCATCTTTGTCTTCTGGCCTTTCTAGGCCCAGAGCTTCCTATGAAGCCATGGATCCATGCAGATTAGTTTTTCCAGTCTTTCTTATATATTGCTAAGGACCAATTTATCCAACCCCTGGCTTTAAGTATAGGTATTCATCTTATCAGCCCCCCTTTTTTTTAATGAGCACTCACTCTTAGGCTTTGTTCCCTAGCAGAAACCAAGATTCTAGTTTCCATGGTCTACCTCTCTTACACCTATCAGTTTTCTGTACTCTTAGCATGGATGGAAATGTCTATCTTGTTTATAAGACTAGAGACAACCTACCAACTATCTCCTTCACATTGTTATCTATTATTATTCTATAGTTGTATGATTTGGAGAAGAGGGCACACCAAAACATACATTTATTGTACCATACTTACAAAACATGAGCTTTCCAGATGGCTCATTGGTAAAGAATTTTCCTGCAATGCAGAAGACTGAGGAGATGCAGGTTCGACTCCTGAGTCACTAAGATCCCCTGGAGTAGGAAATGGCAACCCACTCCAGTATTCTTGTCTGGAGAATTCCATGGACAGAGGAGCCTTGCAGGCTGTAGTCCATGGGGTCGCAAAGAGTCATACACAACTGAGCAACTGAACATACATGCACTTATAAAATATATTTCTTGTAGATTAATCTTACAATAGTCTCTAAAAATGTGGTAAGCTGATCAACTGCTTGATCTAAACTCCCTTGCCACAAATCAAATTCACAGATTTTCCTCTTTATGGTTACCTTAACACTTA
Source organism: Antilocapra americana (assembly GCA_007570785.1). NCBI lineage: Eukaryota > Metazoa > Chordata > Mammalia > Artiodactyla > Antilocapridae > Antilocapra > Antilocapra americana. Next base: position 3,405,876 of record ML661250.1, on the reverse strand, counting down.
TGTGGCTTTCAGAAAAAAAATTCTGTTATCAATAAAAGAATTGTAATGCTGTACTAGATGGCAACAACTCTCATTCTTTAGGGGAAAAAAAAAAAGGCTCCCTCTACTCGCCCTTGACCCCCCAAAAAACAAGGAAAAAGCCCCAATTCCTAAATGTAGCAGTTTTGAAGAACCATCTAGCTTGTTAAAATGGGATCATTGTATTGCTATTCATTTTCCAGACTTGTAACTTTTATTGTCATCACCCTCATTAAATAGCATATAATTGAATGTTCCTTTGGTATTTGGCACTGTTCTAGGTGTTTTAGTATTTAGCTAAGGAATTAATGAACAGTGGAAGCAAATCAGTATATGAGACTTTTATCTCTCCAACAAATAGCCAAAATACACCCAGGGCAGCGTTTCTGGAATTCAGATAGCTCAATATAATATAAAATATTGTTAGCTCCATCACCTCTGTGGCAAGTATTCCAGCTTTCTAACTGTATTTTGCAATGTTGGAGCGATCATTTATTGAATAATTATTTTAACAAATGCTTAGAGAACACCTATTTTGGGACAAGCACTCTACCAGATGGAGAGACAAATTATTCCATATCAATATCTCTGATTTGTGTCTCTTTGCAGTCACTCCTAATATTATGCCTCACTTATGTTAAGTGTTAAGTGGATGTTTGTTGACATTAACAAGGAAGTGAATCAATCAATGAATAAAATTAAATGCCTTTAGAGGATAAAAGTGGTATAATAGGCAGTTTCATTCTCCTAATACAATATATTAGCCCCTTAATTTTAGAACAAAGTCATCACTTGTCCACTGGGATAAATTAGTTTACCCATTAATTTTCTCAAGTAGCCCATTCTATGCTTCTAAAATGCAAATGCAACCATATTCCCAAATCTCCCCTATACTTAGGAAATTCCAAGTAAAGCAGCGTGAGCAGAAACAAACTAGTGTGTAGAAGTGATCATCGACACAAGATTTTGCTTTTTCTTTTCCCATGCATGGGATTTTCCAGGCAAGAGTACTGGAGAGCGTTGTCATTTCCTTCTCTAGAGGATCTTCCCAATCCAAGGATCGAACCTGGGTCTCCTGGGTAGGCAGATGCTTTACCGTCTGAGCCAGCAGGGAAGTCCTCCCCATGCAGTTAGAACACTGAAAAGGTGAACCTAGGAACCATGTATTGAAAAATGACTTTTAACATAGACTGAGGACCTCCAAATCAGTCTGTGGAAGAGAACTGTTCAAGCAGAAGAGTTCACATTGGTCTGATATGTACACTTGTATGTATTTCATTGTGCTGAGCAACAGAAATTTTAGATTTGATCTGTTACAGCTGTTAGTAAGACCTTAATGAATCAACTCAAGTTCAGATGACAGTATAAGAATTAAGCAATATGATCTGAGTATAAGAATTAAGCAATATGATCTCTGAGTTTTCTGTGTAGCTTTTACATGCATACGTAGTTTAATAAATGAAGGTTAATATTTTTGATAATAATTGGTTAATAATAAGAAAAATACTTTTTCTTATTTTCTTCTAATAAATACCTACCAAAGATTGAGTTCTGTAGAGAATTCAGAGGAAGGGAACAAAATGAGAAGAGACTGACAGTTTTACCAAGTTAGATATGTTGGTCATTTTATTTTTCTTATTTTAAAAAATAAAGTGAAGCATTACTAATAGCCCAGTCATAGAAAGGAGTGTGGTGTTATGTAAGTGTTTGCCACCAAATCAAAATCTTAGGACATTTTAATCCATCAGATTGCCTTTCATCTCTATAAAGTTTGGTCACGGAATGAAAGACAACTTCAGCAATAGCGAATTGCTTATAGTTCATTAAACCCAGCATGGTGTTTCTTGTCTATTTTTTCTGTCTGGAATGACACTGCCTTCTTCACTTGGTTACTGACTCTTCAGTTTGCCTCAGGCATCACCATCTCAAAGGCTGACCCTCCAAGGCTGAGCTAAGTGACCTTTATATACCGAAATTATATCTTCTATCTCTTTCACACATATACAGGCACATCAATGGCAAAGATTGTGTCTGACTATCCTTTCAATTCCTAATACCTAGCACAGTGCTTGTTGCGTATGCTTGGACCTTAGTAAAAATCTGTGCATGACCAAAAGGACTGGAGGATAGAAGGGATCACTTTTGACTGGAGAGGAATCAGAAAAGGTGTTCAGAGCAATGTAACATATCACTTGGCTTTTAAAAGATGGCAGGCTTTCCATAGTGCCGTGCAGAAGCAAACTAAGTCCAGATATGGAAGGGGAGACTGTAATTAAGGATGTGGAAGGAGTAATGTCAACACTTAAGGAGACACTGGAGAAGTAAGATGAGAGTGGATAAAATGTATATGTATGATAACAGGACAGTTAAGTCTAGAAAGGTAAATTACGAAGAGACTGTGGAGGACTTAGAATTATTTGTCAAGTTAGGCCATTGGACCTTCACTGATTAGAACTGGAGAATCATTTTAAAACATTTGAAAATTTTTTTAAGCAAAAGAAAAAATAAATTTCACTTATGAATTTTTCTGACTTCCCTGGTGGCTCAGATGGTAAAGCATCTGCCTAAAACGCAGGAGATCAAGGTTCAATCCCTGGGTCGGGAAGATCCTCTGGAGAAGGAAATGGGAACCCACTCAGTACTCTTGCCTGGAAAATCCTATGGACAGAGGAGCCTGGTAGGCTATAGTCCATGGAGTCGCAAACAGTCGGACACTACTGAGTGATTTCACTTTTGTGAATTTTTCTATTCTTTTTTGAGTAAAAATAGATAACAAAAACATTTATTCTGTGGTCAGCTACTACATCCAAGGAAGACAATGGGAGTGCAAATTACCCACTCCTGACAGGGGGAGATAGTGATGGAAAATAACAACACAGGACTCTTTCAAGGCCCTATAGTTGGATTGAGTCCACTTTAAATCCTTTATCAAGGATCCACTGGAAGGCAAGTCTGGTGCCACCAGCCGCCATAATTCCAGCTCCAATAGCTACTTCAGTTAAAAAGATCTTAGTTGGATCTTGAGAGCCGGTGGGCAGTTGGAGGCAAGCCACCACCAGAGCCTGCCCCTTTCCTCTAGGAGCCCCCTCAATGCTCTTAGCTGAGTGTCCCGTGTGGCCAAAAGCATTTGGGCTTCCCTGGTGGCTCAGATGATAAATACTCTGCCTGGAATATGGGAGGCCTGGGTACAATCCCCCAGTTGGGAAGATTCCCCTGGAGGAGGGCATAGCAACCCACTCCAGTATTCTTGCCTGGAGACTCCCTATGGACAGAGGAGCCTGGAGGGCTACAGTCCATGGGGTTGCAAAGAGTTGTACATAACTGAGTGACTAAGTACACACACACATAAATATCTGGGCTTTTCTGGTGGCTCAGATGGTAAAGAATCCACCTGCAATACTGGAGACCAGAATTGGATCCCTAGGTTGGGAAGATACCCTGGAGGAGGGCATGGCAGCTCACTCCAATATTCTTACCTGGAAAATCCCCATGGACAGAGGAGCCTTGTGGGCTACAGTCCACAAGGTCGCAAAGAGTTGGACACAACTGAGTGACTAAGCACAGCACAGCACAGATAGTATGCTCTATATGTTATCAGTTACTTTGAAATGTATTAAGGTGTGTTTTGACCCACTGGGTGACTGTTTTTCATAGATTATTCACATGCATATAAAAATATGTATTTTGGAGTTAATTGTAAACATACCCATTTGATGAACTTTAATTGTACTATTCAAACCTTCTATCTGTTCACTGACTTTTAAAAGATCTATTTTACTACTAAAATTGGTGAGTGAAAATCTCCCACTACGATGATGAATTTATCTTTTATTAACTTTTGCTTTACATATGTGGTGGCTATTCTATTAAAAGTATACAAGTTGTGAATTAAAAAAAACAGTTGGAAGAGGAAATAGGCACTGCTCATATTCAGAAATTATAGAGCTTTACATCCCAATTCCAAAGAAGGGTAGTACCAAAGAATATGCTAATCATTGGACAACCATACTCATCTCCCATACTAGTAAGGTCATGCTTAAAATTTTGCAACTTAAACTACTGCACAATTGCACTCATCTCACACACTAGTAAAGTAATGCTCAAAACTCTCCAAGCCAGGCTTCAGCAATACATGAACCATGAACTTCCAGATGTTCAAGCTGGTTTTAGAAAAAGCAGAAAAAACAGAGATCAAATTGCCAACATCCACTGGATTATCAAAAAAGCAAGAGAGTTCCAGAAAAACATCTACTTCTGCTTTATTGACTCTGCCAAAGCCTTTGACTGTCTGGATCACAATAAACTGTGGAAAATTCTTAAAGCAATGGGAATACCAGACCATCTGACATGTCTCTTGAGAAATCTGTATGCAGGTCAGGAAGCAACAGTTAAAACTGAACATGGAACAATAGACTGGTTCCAAATTGGAAAAGGAGTATGTCAAGGCTGTGTATTGTCACCCTGCTTATTTAACTTCTATGCAGAGTACATCATGAGAAACACTGGGCTGGATGAAGCACAAGTTGGAATCAAGACTGCCAGGAGAAATATCAATAAGCTCAGATATGCAGACGACACCACCCTTATGGCAGAAAGTGAAGAGGAACTAAAAAGCCTCTTGATGAAAGTAAAAGAGGAGAGTGAAAAAGCTGGCTTAAGGTTCAACATTCAGAAAACTAAGATCATGGCATCTGGTCCCATCACTTCATGGGAAATAGATGGGGAAACAGTGGAAACAGTGGCAGACTTTATTTTGGGCAGCTCCAAAATCACTGCAGATGGTGATTGCAGTCATGAAATCAAGAGACGTTTACTCCTTGGAAGGAAAGTTATGGCCAACCTGGATAGCATATTGAATAGCAGAGACATTACTTTGCCAACAAAGTTCTGTCTAGTCAAGGCTATGGTTTTTCCAGTAGTCATGTATGGATGTGAGAGTTGGGCAGTGAAAAATGCTGAGTGCTGAAGAACTGATGCTTTTGAACTGTGGTTTTGGAGAAGACTCTTGAGAGTCCCTTGGACTGCAAGGAGATCCAACAAGTCCATTCTAAAGGAGATTAGTCCTGGGTGTTCACTGGAAGGACTGATGTTGAAGCTGAAACTCCAATACTTTGGCCACCTCTTGTGAAGAGTTGACTCACTGGAAAAGTCCCTGATGCTGGGAAGGATTGGGGGCAGGAGGAGAAGGGGATGAAAGAGGATGAGATGGCTGGATGGCATCACCAACTCAATGGACATGGGTTTGTGTAGACTCCGGGAGATGGTGATGGACCGGGAGGTCTGGTGTGCTGCGATTCATGGGGTCGCAAAGAGTTGGACACGCCTGAGCAACTGAACTGAACTGAAGCTTCAGCATTATGTGATCCAAGAACTTCCAGGTGTCCAAATGGGTTTAGAAAAGGAAGGAGGATGAGAGATCAAATTGCCAACACTGGCTGGATTATAAACAAAGCAAGAGAATTTCAGAAAAACATCTATATCTGTGTCATTGACTATGTTTGGATAATCCTTTGACTGTATGGATTATGACAAATTGCAGAAAACTCTCAGAGAGATGGGAATATCTGACCATCTTATCTGTCTCCTGAGAAACCTGTATGTGGGTCAAGAAGCAACAGTTAGAACCCTGTATGAAACAACTGATTGGTTTAAGATTGAGAAAAGAGTGCAACAGGGCTGTCTGCTGTTACCCTGTTTGTTTAACCTATATGCTGAACACATCATGAGAAATGACAGGCTGGATGAGTTACAAGTTGGAATCAAGATAGGTGGGAGAAATATCAACAAACTCAGATGTGTGAATCGCACCACTCTCATAGCAGGAAGCAAAGAGGAACTAAAGAGCCTCTTGATGAGGTTGAAGGATGAGAGTGAAAGAGCCAACTTAAGAATAAATATAAAAACTAAGATCGTGGCATCTGACCCTATTTCTGCATGGCAGAAATAAGGGGAAATGGTAGAAGTAGTGACAGATTTCCTCTTCTTGGGCTACAAAATCACTGTGGACAGTGACTGCAACCATGTAATCAGAAGATGAATGCTTCTTGGCAGGAAAGCAATGACAAACCTAGACAGTGTGTTGAAAAGCAGAGACGTTACTCTGACAGCAAAGGTCCATAGTCAAGGCTATGGTCTTCCCAGTGGTCACGTTGTGAGAGCTGGACCATAAAGAAGACAGAATGACAAACAACTGATAATTGGAACTGGGGTGCTGGAGAAGACTCCTGAAAGTCCCTTGGACAGCAAGGAGATCAAACTTGTCAATCTTAAGGGAGACCTACCCTGAATATTCACTGGAAGAACTGATGCTGAAACGGAAGCTCTAGTATTTTGGTCATCTGATGTGAACAGATGACTCACTGGAAAAGTCCTTGATGCTGGGAAAGATTGAGCGCAGAAAGAGAAGAGGGCATCAAAGGATGAGATGGCTGGATGGCATCACTGATGCAATAAACATAAACTTGAGCAAATTCCAGATGGTGAGAGACTGGGAGGCCTGGTGTGTTCATGGGGAAGCAAAGAGTCAGACATGACTGGGTGACTGAACAATGACAACAACAGAGGTTCCATTATAGTGTCCAGAATGAGCTCGTGTTTTGGTGAAGAGGAGACAGTCCATGATGGCACCATAGTTTCAGGTCTGGAATATGGCTTTGGTTCATTGGTTAGGAACATATTCAGTTGCAAGTAACGAGAAACCTAATTTACAGAAGTTTTTACAACTAGCAGATTATTTCAGATATTACAAGATGTCTGAAGTCAAGTGACTGCTGACATTAACTTAATAGCTTAACTAAGGCAGACACACAATATTTATTTAATTCTTTTGACCTTTCTTTCCCAGGCACAAATTGGGCACTGAAGTTCAGCAAAACATCTGCATTAGAGACAAAAAGAAGCAAGGAGGGATTTTAGGAGTTGCAGCTGTCCCTTCCTCCGTAGACTTCACCCATGTCTCATTGGCTGAAACGGTATTATTTGGGCTTTTAAAATCCATGGGAAGACTGAGTAGAGGTTTTTAAATGTACAACTTTCAAAATGTGAAGTATTAGAGAAGATTTGAGAGTCCAAGTTAAGTTGTTGCCACTGTTTAGTTGCTAAGTTATGTCCGACTCTGTGACCTCATGGGCTGTACCCAGCCAGGCTTCTCTGTCTATGGGATTCCCCATTCAAGAATACTGGAGTATGATGCCATTTCCTTCTCTAGGGGATCTTCCCAACCCAAGGATCAAACCCTTGTTTCCTGCATTGGCAGGAGGTTTCTTTACCACTGAGCCACCAGGGAAACCCACAAGTTAAGTTAGATATTCTATAATGTCTGCTACAGTTAGTGACTTAAATTAAGGAATTCAAGTTTGAGATGTTTTCATGGAAGTGAAATAATTTAAACTGAACTAACATATTTCCACATACTCTTGTAGGTGAGTCAGCTCTGCTGACAGGATATTCAAATCTAAGCTAGTTATTTTTCTACAAACTACTCTAGGTAAAATGGTAAGAGCATTGGTAAAGAAAGCAGAGTACAGCAGCATTCCCAGGCTCTCCAAAGCATTTCCAGGGATGATAGGCATTACTATAAGCAGATATGATGGACAATCCCTGGAGAAAAAGGACCAATCATGGCTTTCTTGACAGGAGAGAACCCATTTTGACCTATGCCATTTTGTAATATAAGCCTGGTTATAATGCTTGCCCTTGAACAGGTCTTGGTAATGAAGGATCTTGAGGAAACAAAGAAATGCAGGAATAGAGAAAAAGCAGTCAAACAATGGTGCAGTGATAAAGCAGAGTCCTGGGCTTCTGAGGTGGCTCAGATGGTAAAGAATCTGCCTGCAGTGCAGGAGACCCAGGTTCGATCACTGGGTTGGGAAGATCTCCTGGAGAAGGGTAGAGCAACCCACTCTAGTATCTTGCCTGGGAAATCCCATGGACAGAGGAGCCTGGCAGGCTACATACAGTCCATGGGGTTGCAAAGAGTTGGGCATGACTGAGCAACTAACACTCACTTTCAAAGCAGAGTCCTAGTTCCTTCCAAAAGGATTTACATCATAATATATCTTTGATTCCTGCAGAAACAAAAGCCCAACAAGGTGGAGGATGCAATGATGATGTTGATCCTCTTGACTTCAATCAACTAAAACTTGGACTCTATTGACCTTTGCCCCAATACTATGCTAAATTCTCCTCTGATTTAGCCCCGTCGTGAATATGCATGAGTGTGTACTTGTTACTTGCTCAGGTGAGTCATGTCAGACCCTTTTCAACCTCATGGACTATAGCCCACCAGGCTCATCTGTCCTGGAATCCTCCAGGCAAGAATATTGGAGTGGATGCCATTTCCTTCTCCAGAGGATCTTCCCAACGCAGGTACCCTTAGTTTAAATCTTGCCCAGATTTGTTGTTGAGGAGATATACCTTGGGGAAAGATCCCTGGTGTCCTCTTTATTTGCAGCAAGTAATAATAAATCCTTCCTTCTTCTAATTTTTGGCTGTGTATATTGGCTCAACACCCACCAAGAGGTAAACCCAGTTTTCAGGAAATATTATTAAGTAGTGAGAACAGACTTATCATGAGAAGATATCTAGCTAGAAGTCATCAAACATATTCCTGGAATACCATTGCTTCTTTCTTCTTCTAGATCAATCTGACTTTTCTTTCAAAGGCCATCCAAAAATAGCACCTCCTCTGTGAATTCCTTTCTGATTTCCCCAGGCAAAAGTCAGTTCTCTCCTATACACTCTGTCATGTTCAACTCTTTGCAACCTCATGGACTGTAGCCGGCGGGCTTCTCTGCCTGTGGAATTCTCCAGGCAAGAATACTGGAGTGGGTAGCCATTCCCTTCTCTGGGGGATCTTCCTGATCCAAGGATTGAACCAGGTCTTTTGCATTACAAGCGGATTCTTTACCACCTGAGCTACAGGGTAAGCATTAGCTAGTATTAGTAAAGAACTCTTTACTAATGGTTTAAAGAAACAATTAGTAAAGAACTCTTATAGCACATGGATTTAAAAAAAAATCTACTCACATTATGTGTTCCTAATTAAATATACAATTCTAAAGAGCCAAAGCTTCAGAATGGCTTCTTCGGCCATTATCTTTGAACTGGTGATCCTGTCTGACCAGTTGTCATCACTCAATAAATGTGAATATTGGTATAATTTTCTTTCTTTCTAACTTCATAGCTAACAGCTAGAAATATTAAGTTTTTTAAAAAGGGGTAAATGTATCTTTCCTATGAAGTGCACAGAGTTGTGGAACCAATAGAGGGAATCGTCTATATTGTTACATAAAGTATTAATTTAGAAGTAAAAAGTTGATGTATCATGTAATAATAACAGCAAACACATATAGAATGCTTATCTGGGGCCAGGCACTATTCTAAACACTTGGATATTTTATTCCTTTAGTGCTCACCACAGCTTTGGGACAGTTTCCATTTTTTAAATATTTACTTATTTATTTGCTTGCATTGGGTCTTAGTTGCAGCATGTGGCATCTCCCCAGTTTTGGTGAGTGGGCTTAGCTGCCCCTAAGCACATGGGATCTTCGTTCCCAACCAAAGATTCAACAAACATCCCCTGCATTGGAAGGCAGCTTGTTTTTCTTTTTAATTATTATTATTTTAAATATTTTTGGCTGTCCTGGGCCTTCATTGTTGTGTGGGCTTTTTCTCTAGTTGTGGGTAGCAGGGACTACTCTCTAGTTGCAGTGAGTGGACCTTTGTTGGCAAAGTAATGTCTCTGCTTTTTAATATGGTGTCTGGGCTTGTCATAGCTTTTCTTCCAAGGAGCAAATGTCTTTTAATTTCATGGCTGCATTCACCATCTGCAGTGATTTTGGAGCCCAAGAAAATAAAGTCTGCCACTGTTTCCATTGTTTCCTCATCTATTTGCCATGAAATGACAGAACGGGATGCCATGATCTTAAGTTTTTTGAATGTTGAATTTTAAGCAGCTTTTTTACTCTCTTCTTTCATCTTCATCAAGAGGTGCTAAGGAAAAGAATCTTTAAAAAGTGGATATATGTATACGCATAACTGACTGTATACCTGAAACTAATGCAGCTCTGCAAATCAACTATTTTCCAATAAAAAAAAAAATTCAATGCAGATGAGAAAGCACAGGACTGCTAGAGGCTTCTGGGGTGGGTGTGGCCTTCCTAAATGCATTGACAGTTACCAGGTGTCACATTCTTCAAAGTAAGTCAGTATCTCCTTGAAGAATCTCTTGGGAGACTGGAGGGGACACCAAGAAGCCTGAGTTTTATTTGTGTTTCCGCAGACAGTTGAATAGGACTTTTAAATTGAGGTTTGTTTTGTGGATAAGACAGATAATCATAGAATACTAATGCTGGCAGTGACCTGAGCTTGGAGTTGAACAGCTTCATCAAGAGTCCATGCCTGGAGGGACGATGTATCTTTTCATGTCCATTTAGGTTTTTATTTTTGCAATAACAGCATGTGGTAGAAATTTACAGTGTCTCTCGGCCTCATCATTTTGAAAACTTTGCCGCATGCAAATTCACTGCAGCAATACTTTCCTTGATGCACTCTATTAAAATAGGCATTTGATGCATGTTCAGTGAATTTGACAATTTAAAATAAATAATTATGCATATTAGGAGCAGATGTAAGGGGAATCAAGTAGTAGCTCTCAGTGGAGTGGATAGGGGATGAAGCGGGAGAGATACAAGGGTCTTGGAGTGGCCAATTTTTCCCCCAGACACGTTGCTATGGTTCTGTCTTTATAATTTCCCATTTGAGATCATATGGATTTGGGGATAAAAATACCCTATGCCATATGTGAGAGACATGTTGTATTTTAGAAATTTCAAGGGATATAGGTTTGCCTGTCAAATGGGTGATATAAGGAGTTCTAATTGGCACGAGAAAGCAGTCTTTCCCTTAAATTTTCTTCTCTGGCTTGAGCACATATGCTCAGAACTAGTTACATGTGTCTTATGCCTTTCTCTGCCTTAGCAATTTTTGAGACTCTGAGTTTTCTGCTTGGATGGTGCCCAGTACTCTGTTCCTTATCAACTTGGCAGCTGAGCCCAGCTGCCTTCGCCTGAAAACAAAACCAGAGGTTCTCTCCCTGAACCCTGGTCCCTCTCCTCCAGGAAGCTAATCAACCAAAGCTGATCAGGAGCTTCTTACAGTGACATCAGGGGCTTAGATGGTAATCACCGATAGAACAAAGTAATAAAAATGGAGATGATTCTCTGCAGAGCTAACAAGAAAAGAAGGAATTTCTAGAGATAATGGCGAGTCTCCTCTGCGTGGAAGCTAAATGAGGCAGCGAGCTGAAGAGGACTTCAAAAGTCATCACCTGAGTTCAGAACATTGGCTACTTAGAAACAGACCAAGGCAGTTCTGGAATGGAAATCTCAGATACTCACCTGTTTTTAGTTAATAAACAATATTTCTCTGATGGGGGAACCTCAAAGAAAAAGATCACCTTTATCATTCACATGGGGGAAAATGAATGCCAAAAATTAGGATTAAGACATGATGTTTTTCAAAATCGAGCCAAATTCCACCTCTTCATCATGAAGACATTTCTACCATCACCACACAGGGTATGTAAGGTTAATTCCTAGAGCTCAAAGATCAGGAGTATCAGTACCATGGGACTTAGAGATAATTTTATCCAGCATTCTGTGGTTGATAGTGATAAAGTGACTTCCCAAGATCACACATTTATGTTCTGGCAGAAATGAAAATCATCTCATTTTATGGATTCAGTCCTGGGTCTCTGAACAATGCATTTTTTCTTTTGGTTGAACTGAGATGCCAAAGCCAAGGTCTAATTGCTTCAAGCAAATTATCATTCACTCAGTGTTTTATGTTATTTTATAAACAGGGTGTGAGACCTGCCCTGTGTCGATATACTTGGAAATTTTGCCTGGTGTCCCAGAATCACTGGGACTTGCCTTTAGGATGTTTTCATGGTTTTCCTATCATTAAAGTGACATCAGGAAATACGTTGAATTTCCTAAAGTAAAAAACCCCAGACACTGAAATTTGTGACATTGCCCAGTGCCTGTCAAAGGCACACACCAAAGAAGCGTGCAGAGTTCATCATTTCAACAAAAAATTGCCATAAATCAGTATATGCTGAAATGGTGATTTGCTCAGTAGGATCACTACATCACATATAATGTGTGGTTTGATTGACCAGAAAGTGGTACCTGCAGAACAATCCACATGCGTCGAGAATACGATTTAGAATTGATGTGGTCTTTTATATTTGCAAAGTCTTTCACAATCATGCATTATTTAGATTCAGACTGAACCTGGGAGCTGATGCCCCGTGCTGAGCACTCTTTTGAGGAAAATGAAAACCAATAATAGTACATACCAGAGTTACAGGAGGTACCTGTGTCCCAGCTCTGTCCCGGCCTTGGATTCCACAGAAGTCTTTGCCTACATCAGACTGGGATCTTGACTAATTTATCTATTCCATGTATCCCAACTGAACCTTGATATGTGACAGTCACTGTTCTTGATGCTGGGGATTCAGTGGTGTGAGCAAAATAAATAAGGTCACAGTTGAGATGTTTGAGTTCAGAATACTTACACTCTAGATGGAAAGGAGAGACAATAAGCACTTACACATCTACATGAGACCACTTCAGATAGTGAGAAGGGATACAGAAAATAAATCGGAGCGATGCGGTTAAGAGTGATTGATGGAAATGGATGAGGCCAGCCACCTTCCTTCAGATAGGGTAGCTGAGGAAGGTCACTTTGAGGAGATGGCATCTATGGGATATATATGATGAGAAGAAGCTCATTACTAGGAAGATCTGGGGAAGGGACTCCAACAGGAGGATATTAAAAAGAAGGTGGTGAGAGATTTCCCGGAAAGAAAAAAGTGGCCAGTGTGGTTGGTGCCAAACACAGGCATGTAGTAAACATTGGCTGGCTTTCAGCAACCCTCTTCCCAACGTTTAGAGAATTCCTCACCTCACATAATCTGGTGGGAAGCAGGAGTTTCCTCCTGATATAGAAACTAACAGGGCTTCCCTGGTGGCTCAGGTGGTACAGAATCTACCTGAAATGCAGGAATCCTGGGTTCAATCCCTGGGTCCTGAAGACCCCCTGAAGAAAGGTATGACAACTCACTCCAGTATTCTTGCCTGGAAATCCCATGGACAGAGGAGCCTGGTGGGGGCCAGTCCACGGGGTCACAAAAAGTCTGACACTGCTGAGGGAGTAACACTACAGAAACTAACAACCCACGTCTCTTGGTTTTGCAGCTCCTCTAAGCAAGCACCGGATAAGGTGGAGGACAGAAGGCCATAGCATAAGGCCAGACCAATTGGACAGACCTTGAATTCGGAGCTAGAGATGGATGACAACAAGATGCAGCAGTGGTGGGGTGCCAACAGAGACCACTGAGGTCTAAGGTAGAACCTCAGAGAGACAGAGCGAAGGCTGGTATCCCATACTCATTGAAGGCAGCAGGCACATCTCACAAGAACGAATCTCAGGACCTCTCTCCTGGTCCAGTGCTTAAGAATCTGCCTGCCAACGCAGGGGACACAGGTTAATCCCTTGCTTTGGAAGATTCCTCGTGCCAAGGAGCGGCTAAGCCAATACCCCACAACTACTGAAGCCCACGTGCCTAGAGCCTGTGCTCTGCAACAAGAGAAGCTCTTGTTGAGAACCTTAGTGAGAAGAACTTCAATGAGAAGCCCAGGCACCAGAACTGGAGAGTAGCTCCCACTCACTGCAACTAGAAAAAGCCTGTGCACAGCAACAAAGACCCAGCACAGCCAAAAATAAATAAAAGCAAAGAAAAGAATGGATCTGAACATTATTTTCAAGTCCCTTTGATTTTTCCAGTTTTCTCTGCTTACTTCTGCAGCATCTCCTATAAGTCTATGAACAAGATAATAACTTTTCAAAGCCTTTATTTTCTGCTTGAATCATTCAGAGTTGGTTTGGTTGTTTGCAACTGAAACCCTTTCAGCTTGATACAGAAATTGGTTCCAGGAGTGGATCCACATAATAGGCCATCATGGTGGGGGAAGGGAGCTAGAATTGGTTTTCTGCCTTGCTTAGAGCTGAAGGTAATAAAAAATCAACTAGTGTTAGGGAATATGATCTCAGCACTTGATGGAAAGGGTGGTGAAGAAGCTTATCTAATTCTCACCTATGGTCACCTGCTATGAAGTGCCACTGAAGGCTAAGCTGTGGGGACTCGACAAGACCCTTCCAGGAAGAGATGGCTAAATCCGAGGACTGTGATATGGATGCCTGCTTCTAACAAAATGCTGGGAAGCTAAAGAAAAATGACTGCCAATATGAAATTCTTAAATCTTCAAAACAACTTATAGACTGCTATTTTCTGACTATACTAAAAGAGGTTTTTTCTTTTAATGACTATGTTATAAGAAACTCATTTTAGCTTTCTCGTGAAGGCTGAGAGATCTTTTTTCTTGCTGTACCAGTAAGACTAATCCAATGGACCCCATGACTGTGGGCTTCTTGAATTTACAGTCTAGGTCTCTCATGAGAATTTTAGGACATTTCCTAGAAAAGTGTATGATCCTGAGAATTGGAATTATAGCCTGAGTAATTCAAGAGCATTCAGAGTTTCCTGAAGTACTCCAGTCCCCTGACTCAGCTGCACCCAAACCCTCCTTAATTCTCTTTGAGAAGTGGGCACCCTCCCTTCTCTTACTTGGAGGGACTTAGCTATCCTTCAAAGACCCAAGAACAGCCTTATCCATGGTCACATACCAGGAGATGGCAATTCTCCTCATACTCTGACACCAGCGATCAGTTTCAAGACCACTGATTAGAATTAGATTCTGGCAAGCCTCAGGAGCACGAAATTACAAGCTTCGCCTTGGGGGGAAAGTTGATAAATCCTCCAAGTTGTCAAACTTATTCATTCTTTTTTTAAATTTCAGTAAAAACCTGGGGAATATATGTGGAAACAGATTAAAGCAGAGAGGGTAGAGCATTCTCTTGGATTAGTCTGAATTTATCAATAGAGATGTGTTGATCAGAGATCCTCTACTAAGGGCGCTAAGTGGGGTAGACAGAGCTGTTTCTACATTTTTGCATGGTTACTTAAATGAATCCTGGACGAAACAGTGACTATTGCTGAAGGGTACAGTATATAGCACTCTGTTCTCTGCCCAGTTGAAGAACAACCCTAGAAAGGAAGCAAAGGGAAAAGATGGAGGCAAATACATCAACTCTCTAGAAAGCTGTCCTACCACTAGGAACCTGTAGGTAAACACAATTTTAGTCTCTTAGTCAAGTATGCTTGCTAATAATGAATTCATATAATCATGGGAGCACTGGATCAGGGAAGATACTCACCAACGTCCCCTATCTACTCTTTCTCATTAGGCCAGGAATTAGTCATTTACAATGGCAACTCTACCCATGTTCACTATGGTGCCTGCAATCAAGCCACGTAACTTGAAAAGAGCAAATATTATTTCTCATTCCTCATATTTAAAAGGTGTATAAATAACATTGTTTCCCCTACCATGGAACTCTTAACTACTGACATACCAAGAGCAGGATGGAGGGGGTCAGTCAATCTGGTTTGAAGCATTAAGAAGATGCTTTAGGGACTTCCCTGGTGGTCCAGTGGTTAAGAATACGTCTGCTAATGAAAGGAACACAGGTTTGATCCCTGGTCCAGGAAGATTCCACATGCCATGGGGCAACTAAGCCCATTCACCAACACTACTGAAGCCCACATGCCTAGGCCCCATATTCTGCAAAAAGAAAAGTCATTTCAATGAGAAGCCTACGTACTGCAATTAGAGAGTAGTCCACACTAGCCGCAACTAGAGAAAGACTGCATGCACCAATGAAGACCCAGTAGAGCCAAAAATAAATAAATAAAATTGTTAAAAAATAAGATGCTTTAAGAAAATTAAGAAACATGATAAAACTTATTAAAATTGGTCTTTTTACTATTAATATTTACCAGCAATTCTAAACAACATCAGTGATAAAAATAGTCCTTTCTGATATAATCTTTTGTTGGTCTAAGTTCAAAATGATTGCTATCATTAAGTTTTAATAATACATAAGCATTAAATTTGCACATCTTTACCTACCTTTTAACAAATGTTTTATTTTACCTGGAAGGTAATTCTGAACACCCCCATGTAAATGGCTACACCCTCATGTAAACCCCTGACATATACAGACTCATCTACATACATTTGTTTCAAAAGCAAGTGTGTAAATGTTGGGAACTGTTCAAGGTTGTTCCAGGTGCAATTTGTATCCCCAGATGCCCCTGTGGTATTACATATCCCACATTTAAACTGTAGATTTGCATAAGCAGGATGGCACAGTTACCGTAAAGGCAAAGAAACTAATTTTGGTTTCTTTAGTTCTGTCTGTGCAAACACTGAAGCTTTTATTTGTGTTTAACCTTTGCAAGAATAAAACAGAATGCCAGCTGTGAGATGCAGTATTTTTGTTTGTCAAGTCTAAATTTTAGTTCATACATGAAATATTTCATTGAATTTCAATAATATCTTTAAAACAGAAATTTATTCTTCCTTTGTAATTGTTTACAACTGAAGAACAAAAACAATGATTATGCTGATTATTACATGGTTATTATGAAAAATAATTTTACCATATAGATGACTGGATATTCACAGGAGATCCACTCTGGATCCCAATACCTATTAGCTCTAACCATGTCTTCCTAGGGAAAACCAAGGCAATAAACTGAGGCAGCCTTCATCCTGAGGTTCTGACACTGAAAGGTAAAACCTGATACAGACCCAAGTGGCTGGCCTTTTCTGTGTGGGTCCCCTGTCTGGCCAAAGCCTGTCCCCTTCTTGACTCAGATCACCTGCTCTTGGCTCTGATATGCGACCTGTGCTTTGTAGAAGCCCGGGAATCTTTGCTTCCCTCTCCTCTTCTACAGAAACAGGCACTTTCTTGTGGAGCACAAGGGTAATCAGCCCGCGACGTCAAAATACCCACGGTTGATTTAGAGCCTCTCACCCCATCCAGGACAGCTTAAACCAACTGTACCACTATAAGAAGCTGACCAGCTCAGCACAGGTCTGTACACACCCTCATCAAAGTACCTGCCCTGGTGGGAGAGCTTCCCTGGTGGCTCAGATGGTAGAGAATCTGCCTCCAATGGAGGAGACCCAGGCTTGATCCCTGGGTCAGGAAGATCCCCTGGAGAAGAGAAAAGCAACCCACTCCAGTACTCTTGCCTGGAGAATCCAATGGACAGAGGAGCCTGGCAGACTACAGTTGGTGGGGTCACAAAGAGTCAGACATGACTGAGCAACTAACACTTTCATGTTCAGAGCACAAGTCCAACATCACGGAACCCAGCTCCACTGAAACCGTACATCATCTGTATTTTGTGGACCCAAATTCCATTATCTTTAAAAATGTCTCCGAGGAAACAATATGCCAGAAACCTTTTGGAATAATAGGAGAAATGATCCAAACATCCACAGAGAAAGAGTCACTAGAATGCCTTTATCTTTGCCCATTCCCCCAATCACCTGAGTTCAATCTATGGCCCCTGGGAGGACCTAAAAGACAGAACCACCCCAAAATCTTCAGAAAGACTGTGGGGAATCAAGGTAATGAGGTGGCTCTTGGGCAAGAATTTCATGGCTGTATTTGGAGTCTGGTAGTTACTGTTGTGTGGGAGACTTTGCTAGTGGAATGGCCTCTCTGACTTGCAAAGGAGACAGCAAGATCCTGGGGTGGCAGAATGAAAAAGTAACACTAAACCAGCAGAGGCAAGCGACATGTGGTGGCCTTGACAGACAGCAGCCCAGCATCTCCCCTCCTGTGACTTTGTGTTTCCACAAACATGTCCCTAAGATCAGACACATGCATAATTTCTTCAAGATGTATACAATGAGAAACTTCCAGGTTGACCAAAGACAGCCTGGTTTAAAAGACCCCATTAAAGTCATAACCCCTGTCTTAATTCTCTGATGGGAGTCCATTTACAAACTCAGAGTAAAAGAGGGTGCTGGCAACTTTCAGGAAGGGCTCTATAAAACCATAACACACACAATAAATGGAGACTGGAATAAAGGAAATATCCAGCCAGAGCTTTTAGTGTGTCTCTGAGCTAATACTAATTTCTAGGGACCCAGCTTACTACTATGATCTATGGACCAGTAAGACTCAAGGGAGACATTTGGGATAAGTATATTTGGGTTCAAGTCAGCTTCACAATAGAGTCAGGGGTATCTCAAACCCTTGCCATGTTTATTTCCTTAGTTTCTTTGTTAAGAGTTGGAAGAGCTACTGCCAGCAATGGCTTTTTGATCCCTTCAGCAAAAAGCTACGATAAGAAAAGACAGACAAGCTCACGATATCTGTCACTGCAGGAACTGCTAAGAGCCTGTCCTTACCCAGGTATTGATAGAGATAGGTGGCTAAAACCATCACTACCCATATGATTCTAGTCTCATTGATACATAACATGAATAAGTTCAGAAGACATAGAATTATGGTTCATTTAATCAAGTCTTTATTCCAATCCTAGGTGATTTTCCAGATTTGCAGTCCTAAAGTCATGTCAGGCTTTGCTGACAAATAAACTACAAAACGATAATGTAGTCACTAAGTCATGTTGACTCTTGCAACCCCATGCACTGTAGCCCCCCAGGCTCCTCTGTCCATGGGATTTCCTAGGCAAGAATTCTGGAGTGGGTTGCCATTTCCTTTTTCAGAGGATCTTCCTGACCCAGGGATTAAAAACCGCATCTCCTGTGTCTCCTGCATTGCAGGCAGATTCATTACCATCTGAATAACTAAAAAAAAAAAAAAAATTGAGGCTTCCCTACTGGCTCAGGTAGTAAAGAGTCTGCCTGCAATGCTGGGGACCTGGGTTTGATTCCTGGATCTGGGAAGATCCCCTAGAAAAGGGAATGTCAACCCACTCTAGTATTCTTGCCTGGAGAATCCATGGACAGAGGAGCCCAGTGGGCTACAGTCCATGGGATTTCAAAAAGTCAGACACAACTGAGCAAGTAACACTTGCACTTCACTTTCAAGCTACAAAAACTTAATTTTTAGAATTAAAAAAAAATTTTGTAATTTTAGATAAAAACTGTCCTCTAATTTACCCAGGTATTTGGTTACTTCTTCTCTTCCTTATTCAAAGGCATGACCTCCTGCCTGGACCTTAAATGCTGTCATTCCCTACCACCAAATTAGAAATCCATTTTTCTTCAAACTCAGTGCACTCCCCTTGGGTATTTTAATCTATTCCTCTGGATTCAGTTTCTGACTCATGAATACAAGTCTGTATCTCCTGTCCAAGTATCTCCCATGAACACCAGTCCCATAGACCTGATAGAATTCCATTTAACTCTACCTCAGAGAGGTCAGCTTCATCATATTAAAAATTAAGCCTGTAATCTTCCCCTCCAAGCCTCCCTTATCTTGGTAAACAGCATGCATATTTGCACCAGAACAGTCCCTCAGCCAGGACCCAGAGAGGCATGGCTGCCTGGTTCGGATAAGGAAGCTGGGGTTCCAGTGCATGTTCTGCCTCTAATTTTAGGCAGAGGTCTTGTGCAAGTCACCAAACATTCTGGAACCTAAACATCATCACCAATAAAATGGGATATTCTTAGTTGGAAGGTGGCCAAGTTTTCAGACCCGACTCTACCACTTCCTAACTATGTGACTTTCACCATTTTGTCATCTGTAAAATGATAATAACAACACAAAGTTTATAAGGTTGTTGAGGGAAAAAGAAACCCTGCCAAATCAAAGGATATATAGATGAATTTTGTAAAATGTGTAACACTGCACAAATACTTGCTTTTATAATTTATTATCTCTAATTTTTTTTTAAAGCTTTGAATCAGGTCCTATGGGTGTGGAAAGGAGCGCACCAGAATATCCTGTTGAATACAGCAAACCAACTGGCTATGTTACAAAAATCAGGAAGCGGGAAGGTATTTGTTCTCTCTCTTTTTTTTTAATTTAAATATTTTAAAAAGAAGAATTATATGTCTCTAGGGAGCACAACACAATGTTTCTATATACACATGATACAGAGATTACTATAGTCAAGTTCATTAACAAATACGTTTCCTCACATATTTACCTTCTGTATATATTTCTGGTGAGAATATCTGAAATCTACTCTTTTAGACAATTTCCAGTATAGAAAACAGTATGATTCATTAGATCTTAAGACTCTTAAGACTTATTCTTCTGATATAACAGCAGTCCCTGTTCTGAATGAAAAAACCTGATAAGGTCAGGAATCGTGACTGGCAACTTGAAACCATAGCCATTCAGGCCGAAAGGAAAGAAATCTTGGGTCTGGACTTTTTTCAGCCCCCACAGTGCAGCTTTGTTTGCACCCAGCTGAATTCTGCACCAGCTCTCTGGGCAGAGATCAGAGGCATTTTTGAAAGTCAAATGTGCAATGAGAGATCTTCCTGAGCAGAGTAACCCCTTCATCTACCTCCTTCCTCCTCTTTAGGGCTTTCAAAGAGAAAGAGCCATTTCCTTTTCTTATTTCCTTAAAGTCTTTCTTTTCATCTCCAGCACGTCTAACTCTTGTCTCATTATAATTTCACTTATTTCTATAAAAGAAACCTGACAGCTACAGAACATTTGCAGGGGGGTGTGGAAAAAGGGTGGGGATGTGGGGGAGTGAAGCAGGCAGAAAGAGAAAAAGGGATGTGCTTACAGCTCAGAGTCCTCTGCTAACTCCTTTGGGTGACACTTTTCAGAAAGGCCTGCCTCTCGGCCATATGGCAGCACAGTCCCTTGGCATTATTTTCAGAAGCACCTACAGCATTAATAGAAAATGGGATGAAATCATCACAGTATAAAAAGCAGAGCAATAGCCTGATTTCCGCTGAAATCAACACTTAGTTCTTTTATAGGGACCCTTAACAAGGATGTTGGACACGGACATTTCCATCTGTGTCCACAGCAACCATGATGTATGCTCTCGTTATAGGCAACAAGTCCTGACTCATTCATTCATTCTTTCATTCACTCACTGATATCTTACCTCATTCCAAAGAGTGAATTGGACGGTGTTATGGACTCTTACGGGCTTCCTCGGTGGCTTAGACAGTGAAGACTCTGCCTACATTTGGGAAAGCTGGGTTCAATCCCTGGGTCAGGAAGATCCCCTGGAGAAGGGCATGGCCAACCACTCCAGTATTCTTGTCTGAAGAACCCTACGGACAGAGGAGCCTGGTGGGCACAGTCCACAGGGTTGCAAAGAGTGAGACAGGACTGAAGCGACAGCACAGCACATGGACTGCATGTCTATGTTTCCCTCCCCCAGTTCATATGCTAGAATCCTAACCTCCAGTGTGATGATATTAGGGTAGCATTCCATGTGTTTTGCTAAGATGCTTCAGTCATCTCTGATTCTTTGCAATCCTATGGACTGTAGCCTGCCATTGTAGCCCCTTATGACTGTGACTAGATCATGAGAATTGGAGCCCTCCTGAAAGGGACTAGCCCCTGATAGAAAAGGCCAGCCAGCCAGCTTTTTTCTCCCACAGTGAGATTACAATGAGAAGCCAGCAGTCTGGGACCAGAAGAGAGCTCTCATCAGAACCCCAGCTTGCTGGTTCCTGAACCTCAGACTTCCACCCTTGAGAGTGAGGAGAAATCAAGCTTGTTTATAAGCCATCCAGTCTACGGTACTATGTTGTGGAAATCTAAACCAAGCAAAGGGATATAAACTTTGACTGTGCTTTACACACCTATCCACTCTAATTATAGGTTTCTAGTATGGCAGATTTTGCAACTAATTTGAGATAATTCATTGTCTTCTTATGGAAACTGAGAGCAAAAGACAAAAAAAAAAAAAAAAAAAACTTTCATTCCTGACAATATATCCCACTACTTCAACAAGCTTATAGATTTCATATTGTCCATGATGTTACCCACCATTTAGACTCTAGGACTGTACTCATTACATATGAATCTTTTTACAGACTTAGCTGATTGTATATTAAACTCCACTGTGTTATGATCTCTGTTTTAGCTTCCTTGGTGGCCCAGATGGTAAAGAATCTGCTTGCAATGCAGGAGACCTGGGTTCAGTCTCTGGATCAGGAAGATCTCCTGGAGAAGGTAATGGCTACCCACTCCTGTATTCTTGCCTGGAAAATTCCAGACAAGGACAGAGGAGTGTGGCAGGCTACAGTCCATGGGATCGCAAAGAGTTGGACACGACTGAATGACTAACACTTTCTGTCTTAATCATAAAAATTGATATGAAATATGCAGTATAATTTTGAAGTAAAGAATTGTCACTTACTGATCTATCAAATATTTGAGCAACAGACATAAAGAACAATCTAGATGATTGTCCTTGTTACTATTACTAATACAGCAAAATACAAGTCTTCCTTGAGTTTTGAAATAAAATAGAAGGAAATGTGTGTTTCTTTCTAATAAAGTATTAACCTAAGACTCATTGTTATAATGGAGAAGGCAATGGCAACCCACTCCAGTACTCTTGCCTGAAAAATCCCATGGACAGAGGAGCCTGGTAGGCTGCAGTCCATGGGGTCGCTGAGTCAGACATGACTGAGCGACTTCACTTTCACTTTTCACTTTCACGCATTGGAAAAGGAAATGGCAACCCACTCCAGTGTTCTTGCTTAGAGAATCCCAGGGATGGTGAAGCCTGGTGGGCTGCCATCTACGGGGTCACACAGAATCAGACACGACTGAAGCGACTTAGCAGCAGCAGCAGCATTGTTATAAAAGCTGTAAATTCTATTACCTTCCATAAAGCTTCCTAAAGATAAACTCTCTCAAATAAACCATATATTTACTTTTATAATTTTCATTTCCTTCAAGTTCCTGCTGATCATTTTTTTTAACATACATTTTGGAGTAGGAAGAAAATGGAGTTTGACAGCTACAAACAGGAAGCTGGCAGTGGTCCCCATGTGTGGGAATAACTATAATAATACAAATGTTGTCTCACCCATCTTCAACAGATTGAATAGGGATAATTTGATCCTTTCATACCTTTTAAATTGTTATTCTTTCCAAAAGGAAAAGTCTATGTAGATTCAGGTTCATAACACTTGAAAGCATTGTCTTTTTTTTTTTCTTCCTAAGTTGTCTTTGTGAGTCTTATCTATACTTTTGTCTCCTCAGTTCTTTTAAGAATCATAATTAGTGTGATTATCGTTGCTATGAGAATAATTAGCCATAGTTTTTTGACACTCTAAATTGGGAATATAGAATTTTCAGGCTGTGGGGACTGAACAGCTACACTATATTCCTCTTTGAAACTGCAAAGGACTCTGCTGATTGAATTCAGGTACAATGATTCTGAGTCTTTTGCAGTTTTTACTTAATAAGGCAGAGGGAAGAAATAAAGCATCTCACATCTTCGCATGAGAAATTGAATGGAAATCTTAATGGGCTAATTGCCTGTTATGACCAATAAATAAAAAGAAGTGAGTGATCAGTACACTGAGATTCAGATTTCTCCACATTGACTTACTCCATTGCCTTGGATAATGATTGCAATGTTTTAAAAATTCAGACAAGAAAGCTATCATCGTGATAGCAGACTTAAACATTTGCTTCTCTCTTTCACCATTTAGAGTGTTCTAATATTTGAATGAAATGAGATTTTTGTTCTGAGGAAAGATAAGTCTAGGAAGCTCTGAAATATCTAGAGGGGTGGCACATTAATTTACATAATCACAGGGTTATATTTTATGTTTACTTTGATAATCTAATGTAGTCAATTTTACTTTCTCCAACATTTAGATTGCTTTTTTATCTGAATCCAAAAACAATCCAGGGACACTGCAAAAATCATCAAACGATGAAGAACATATAAAGAGAAAATAGAATTTCTCTGAAGGTCTTCCTTCCAGAGATTATTGAAGTTTGCACTGTGCTTAATATCCTTCCATAAATCCCATGCTATACATGATTTATACACTGTTTTTATATCCAATAATAAACAGCAGTTCATAAGTACTCCAGAGTCACTAAAAATAACATGCTTAATCCACCTTAATAATATGCCATAATTTCTTTAGCCAATCTTCTATTGATGGATATTTAATATTTGCTTTTATGAACAATCTTTAAGAGAACACATTCTTAACACCCTCTGGGGAATTTCCTGATTATACTCTTAACATGTGGCCATAGGCTTCCAGAGTCTGATAGGAGCTTAGAGAAGATCTAATCCAACAAGGGTTCAAGAGTTTACAATTTTTGCTCCAAGTTACAGACTTAATTGGGATTTCCTGGTGGCTCCGGTGATAGAGAATCTGCCTGCAATGCAGGAGTCATAAGAGACATGAGTTCGATCCCTGGGTTGGGAGATTTCCCTGGAGGAAGGCATGTCCACCCACTCCAGTATTCTTGCCTGGAGAATCTCAAGGACAGAGGAGCCTGGTGGGCAACACTCCATGAGATCGCAGAGTAGGATATGACTGAAGTGACTTACCGCCAGACTTAATTAGTGACAGAGCCATTAACGATCTATTTGCTAAACAGAGAAAATGAGTCTGTATCGTGACGAGTACTGGGGTAAGCAAAAATGTAAATTTCAAGACAAGAGCCTCTGAATTGCCATGAGGAGCCTATCAAAGCAGGAGCAAGTAAATTGTGAGCCATGTAAAGTTGTCTAATAATTGTGTGGTTATGAAACTAGACAATCTCACTTGATATCAGAACTTTTAAAACCTATCCTAAGTATTAACAGGTCTTCCCTGGTGGCTCAGTCGGTAAAGAATCTACCTATAATGCAAGAGACCCAGGTTCGATCCCCGGGTCAGGAAGATCCCCTGGAGAAGGAAGTGTCAACCCACTCTAGTCTTCTTGTCTGGGACATCCCATGGACATAGGAACCTGGCTGGCTATAGTCCATGGGGTTGATAGCTAGAGTCAGACATGACACAGTGACTAAACCAAACAATAAGTATTAATACTTTTTCTGCTTAGTCCCTCATTTTGTGCACTCAAATTGTCTTCAGCTCTAAGTTATTAATTTACAACCAAAGTTCTTTACATAATGTCTTGTACAATTGTTTACCTTTGTAAAATCTGCTGAACCTCAGCACAAAATTATCACTCTTTGCTGATAGAATAATGAGCAAATAGAGACTTTAGATACAATTTAATAAAAATTTGAAGTTGATATTTTTATTGAATAGATTATTAATGAATAAGAATCAGTTTGCCTTTAGAGGTTATACATAATATAATTTACAAGGCAAAAATGGAAGCAACCTTGGACTTGGCTAATGGCTGTGGGACTGGTGAAGAAAGGCCAGCTCATGCAGAGTGTGAGAAATAGCCACAGAATCAAAACACTGGTTATGTGGGGATTCCCCTGAGGGGAATAGAAAAAAGAAGTATTTTGAGAGAACATTATAGGGATGATTCCAGGGACCTGAAAAATGACCATTTTTTTTTTCTTTTGAGAATTATGAAAGCAGGGGAAGTGCTTAGAGTAAAAATAGATAAATTCACTTTATAAGTGGGGAACCTAATTTCTTATTTTCTTAGTAACTCTAATTCAATTTGTTCATTGGATAAGAATGCCCAGGCTTGGGCCAGAGAGGACAGGATGCCCTGAGAGTCTTTGGCAAGTACATAGATGACATCTTGTTATATTGTGCAATTCTGAGACTTTTTTTTTTCTGTGGCCATCAAAAGTTAAAAGAAGCATTTGGCATTCATGGAAGTAAACACATATTTAGACTGTTGGCTATTTAATAAATATTCAAAATCTCTTTGTTTAATAATTTATCTTAACATTTCATGGATGATGTGGTTGTGGATCACCAATCTGTAGTTTATTGTAGAATTCTGTATGTTACGCCATAAAATATGTTTAGAACCAGATCTAGACTAGAGTCAGTGCTGGATATAGCTTTCTTTTTTTCAGGAGAAGGAAGGATTTATTAATTATTACCGGGGATCTTTCCCCAAATAGTGCCTCCATATTATAGCTGTTTTTAAATTCATTCACAGACATTGACTGAGCATCCATTATGGATCAAGTGAGCATGTATAGCAAGTGGCCAATATACCACAGCTACCTATGAATTCAATGTGCTCCTTAAAAAAGAATCCTTTCTTTCCTTTTTCTTCTCCTACTTTTTCCCTTTGACTTGGATAAAACTTTGAGTTGAACTCCAAGCAAGAAGGCACTCTCCAGCTTCAGGGCTTTTGTATCTTCATTCCTGTCCACCTCGACTGCTCTTCCCTGGACATGTGGGGAGCTCCCTCCTTCCCATGCTTCAGGTCTTTGCTTAATAGTCACTGTCATTGAGAATACATCTCTGACCACCCTATAAAAACAGCAAGGCATCCCTCCCACCACTGCCTGATTCCTTTAATTTAGTCTGAAAGTTTTTTGTTGTCATAGCATTTTCGGCACCTGACATATTATATGTATTTTTACTTACTTATTTCATTTACAGACCCATCCTTTCCCACCTAGAGCATGGAATTTGTCTATTGTAATCAATGTCATTTGCCTGACACCCAACACCCAGCAGTAAGGAGACACTCAGTAATTATCTGTGTAAGGAATAAAGGAGAAGAAAAAGAATGACAGCCATCTATTAAATGTTGGGTTGTACCAGGCAGTATGCTAAGCACACTGGATACCTGTTTCATTAATACTCAGAATAACCCTATGATAAAGGCTTTATTTTTGCCCCTTTAAAATTCAAAGAAATGACTGTTAGGGCTCCAGAAAGCACGGAAAGAGTATACCTTATTGTCAGGAGGCAGAGATAATTCTCACAGAAGGTGAGTTTCATACTGAAAGTCCAAACCCTGAGAAATCTGTGCTGTTTGTGAAGGTTTGATTTCAATGCAAAGAGATCCGTGCCACAGTCCCTGGGGATGCTTTTGTGCTGGAGTCTACGCAGTCTCTCCTGATGTGATTTGGTTTGAATTATGTACTTGTTAGTCAATTGGAACTTTTACATTTCATCTGGTGCTTTGCCAAATAAATAACCCTGTCTTTACTTGACACAAGATTATGTACTAGCCTGACTGCCCTTTTAAATTAAACATTATAAAATCAATGAGATATCATTAAGGGCACACTGCCTGAATTGAAAAAAAAAATTCCTAAGCAAAATACTTTCATGGCTTTTTCTGGGTAGTGGTTAGGATGGAGACTAGAAGTTTGGGGCTACCAGATTGCAGAGGCTGTGTTTTTATTTCTCCCTACACTGTTTTGACATACTGATGAATCATGCCTGAATGGCAGATAGTGAAATGACATGAATATCCCAACTTTCCCTATTACTATGAGAACATCCATTAAAATATGTCAAAAGTAACCAAAGTTAGGGAAATTAAGCAATGATGGGAGAAAAAAAGGAGAGAAAACATAAAGATCCCAGATTTGTTTTACAACTGAAATAAAAATACATTATAGACAAAATATGGGGCTTCCCTGGCAGCAATAGTTGTGGAGAGTATGGAGAACTGCCTGCCAATGCAGGAGATCTAAGAGACATGGGTTGAATCCCTGGGTTGGGAAGATACCCTGGAGGAAGGCATGGGAACTCACTCCAATATTCTTCCCCGGAGAATCCCATGGACAGAGGAGCCTGGTGAGCTACAGTTCATAGGGTCTCACAGAGACTTAGCACACATGCACACACACAATATGGGCTTCCCTGATAGTTCAGAGGGTAAAGAATATGCCTGCAGTGTGAGAGACATGTGTTTGACCCCTAGGTCAGGAAGATCCCCTGGAGAAGGGAATGACTACCCAATGGAATGTCTGCTCAGTCTAGTACTCTTGCCTGGAGAATTCCATGGACAGAGGAGACTGGTGAGCTACAGTCCATGGGGTCACAAAGAGTCAAACATGACTGAGCAACTAAAATTTACCTTACCTATAGACATAATATGGGCTTCCCTGGTGGCTCACATGGTAAAGAATCTCGCTGAAATGCCAAAGACCCAGATTCAATCCCTGGGTCAGGAAGATCTCCTGGAGGAGGAAATGGCAACCCACTCCAGTATTCCTGCCTGGAGAATTCCATGGACAGAGGAGCCTGGGGGGCTACAGTCCATGAGGTCACAAAGAGTCAAACATGACTGAGCAACTAACACTACTACTATAGACATAATATACTTCTGTAAATTACAAGCATTTGAATTGGAATGTCTTAGTACGTGTAGAAATTTCTTTCCTAATGTAGAAGTGAGAGAAGACACCTCTTCGGCTTGGCCATTTGGCTTCATGTATATGTTGGAAGGAAATCTCTGGTTAAAGCAAATTTCTATACGAATTCAGTCTAGTGCAAAGATCCTTGGAGGCATACTGGATAATCCAACAGCACGGCCAGAAACTCCCTTGAAATTCTTTCTGTTTGAAGAAGCACTGGATTATCGGTTAGTGGCAGAATTGAGATTATAATCTGATTTCCTACTGTGTGTCCTTGCATACCAGTTTGTCTTTCTCTCAAATACATAGTATCAGTATCAGTTCAGTCGCTCAGTCATGTCCGACTCTTTGCAAACCCATGAACCACAGCACGCCAGGCCTTCCTGTCCATCACCAACTCCCGGAGTCTACACAAACGTATCTCCATTGAGTCGATGACGCGATCCAGCCATCTCATCCTCTGTCGTCCCCTTCTCCTCATGCCCCAATCATGCCTAGCATTAGGGTCTTTTCCAATGAGTCGACTCTTCGCATGAGGTGGCCAAAGTATTGTAGTTTCAGCTTCAACATCAGTCCTTCCAATGAACACCCAGGGCTGATCTCCTTTAGGATGGACTTGTTGGATCTCCTTGCAGTCCAAGGGACTCTCAAGAGTCTTCTCCAACACCACAGTTCAAAAGAATCAGTTCTTCAGTGCTCAGCTTTCTTCACCATCCAACTCTCATATCCATACATGACTACTGGAAAAACCATAGCCTTGACTAGATGGACCTTTGGTGGCAAAGTAATGTTCCTGATTTTAAATATGCTATCTAGGTTGGTCATAACTTTCCTTCCAAGGAGTGAGCGTCTTTTAATTTCATGGCTGCAATCACCATCTGCAGTGATTTTGGAGCCCCCCAAAATAAAGTCTGACACTGTTTCCACTGTTTCCCCATCTATTTCCCATGAAGTGATGGGACCAAATGTCATGATCTTAGTTTTCTGAATGTTGAGCTTTAAGCCAACTTTTTCACTCTCCTCTTTCACTTTCATCAAGAGGCTTTTTAGTTCCTCTTCACTTTCTGCCATAGGGTAGTGCTGTGTGCATATCTGAGGTTATTGATATTTCTCCCGGCAATCTTGATTCCAGCTTGTGCTTCTTCCAGCCCAGCATTTATCATGATGTACTCTGCATAGAAGTTAAATAAGCAGGGTGACAATACACAGCCTTGACATACTCCTTTTCTGATATGGAACCAGTCTGTTGTTCCATGTCCAGTTCTAACTGTTGCTTCCTGACCTGCATACAGGTTTCTCAAGAGACAGGTCAGATGGTCTGGTATTCCCATCTCTCTCAGAATTTTCCACAGTTTATTGTGATCCAGACAGTCAAAGGCTTTGGCAGAGTCAATATGGCAGAAATAGATGTTTTTCTGGAACTCTCTTGCTTTTTTAATGATTCAGCAGATGTTGACAATTTGATCTCTGGTTTCTCTACCTTTTCTAAAAGCAGCTTGAACATCTGGAAGTTCATGGTTCACATATTTTTGAAGCCTGGCTTGGAAAATTTTGAGCATTACTTTACTAGCATGTGAGATGAGTGCGATTGTGCAGTAGTTCAAGCATTCTTTGGCATTGCCTTTCTTTGGGACTGGAATGAAAACTGACTTTTTCCAGTGTTGTGGCCACTGCTGAGTTTTCCAAATTTTCTGGCATATTGAGTGTAAGAGGTTTACCTTATTCCCCAAAGAAATGGAACGAATGATTATTTATTGTTGAATGACTTGTTCGGGAAGGGATGGGGTGTTGAAAGAGTGGAGGGGAAACTCATTAAATGAAAGTCCTCATTACTCCCTTCTTGCCTCCCCACCTAAATCACCCCTAAACTCTTTCATATCTCTGGCTGCTCAACCACTGTCTCCCAACCATATAGATGAATGAATAAATGAGTGTTTATTGTTGTCATTTAGTTTCTATGTCCTGTCTGATTCTTTTGCAATCCCTTGGACTGTAGCCTGCCAAGGATTGAACCCAGGTTCCCTGCATTGGCAGATCAATTCTTTACTGTGAGCCACTTTAAATGTATAATACATGCATACATAGGTATATATTCATGTGTGGATATACACACATGTGCATATATGCATATATATGTACATATATCCATGTGTACATACTTTGAATGAGGAAGCTATAGGCTGCTGTTCTTGATTATAAAACCCTATTGTACATGAAAATACATTAATATCTCCTAATCTGGGGACTCTGTTTACACACTGTATGATCACATGCAAGGCCAGGTGAGGAAAGAGATCTTGATGTGAAAGACACAAGTGAGGAAACTAAGTTAATAGAAGTTTTGGAGTAGTACTATAAAGGGATACCCACGTGGACAGTGGTAAAGAATCTGCCTGCCAATGCAAGAGATCTAAGAGATGTGGGTTTGATTCCTGGGTTGGGAAAATCCCCTGGAGTAGGAAACGGAAACCCACTCCAGTATTCTCGCCTGGGAAATCCCATGGACAGAGGAGCCTGGAGGGCTGCAGTCCATGGGGTTGCAGTCAGATATGACCGAGCACCACCACCTGGCCCTGAAATGGCCAGAGGGCAGATAAATTTGATTTTTTTAACATAAAATTTACAAACATTATCAACCCAACTGAAAAAAGTTATAACCAAAAACGGATAAAATATGTACTCAATGAGTGTTAGAAAGAAGAAGCATGCTGCATGCTAAGAGATGTCAAGCCTTGTTAGAGGTGGGCAGGCATAGACCTATATGGGGACAGGTTTCTAGATATCAGCTGGCTGCAGATGCCTGGACTGAAGTACCAGCACTGGTGGAGTTACAGCCAAGTTTTAGAAGTTTTACATGCTTTTATAATTTGTGTGTTTCTATAGTAATTTAAAGTTTGTGATTTTTTTTTTATTGTTAAACTATGTATTTGGCATATGTGCGTGCATGTGCTAAGTCACTTCAGTTATGTCTGACTCTTTGAGACTGAATGGACTGTAGCCCATCAGACTCCTCTGTCCATGGAATTGTCCAGGCAAGAATACTGGAGTGGGTTGCCGTGCCCTCTTCCAGAGGATCTTCCTGACCTAGAGATGGAACCTGTGTTTCTTATGTCTCTTGCACTGGCAGGAGGGTTCTTTACCCCTAGGGCCCTTTGGGAAGCCATCTGTTTGGTACATATGCTTAAAAATAGCATGCATCTGTCAGGTGAAATATCAAGTTTTTCCACTTTCCACTGGCAATTTTGCACCACCAGTGGGACATACTATGCACTTTGTAAATTTACCTTCTTTGGCTGTAAAATGAAGGAAATCTCTAAAGATCCTTCCGGCTTCAGCACTCTTAATCCAATAATTCTGTGTCTAAACACGTCATCTAGATGAAAGGTAAAGAGTGAGAAACATTATATGGAAGAGAAAAAAGATATAAATTAAGGAACCTGTGTAAGAAAGAAAATGCAACATCCCATTTAGGGGATGTTTAAGCGTCTCTCTTTAGATCCTTAGAAGTACTGTTGCTGAAGCTGAAACTTCAGTATTTTGGTCATGTGATGTGAACAGCTGACTCATTGGAAAAGTTCCTGATGCTGGGAAAGATGGAGGGCAGAAAGGGAAGAGGGCAGCAGAAGATGAGATGACTGAATGGCATCACCCATGCAATGGACATGAACCTGGGCAAACTTCAGGAGATGGTGAGAAACAGGGAGGCCTGGCATGCTGCAGTCCATGGGGTTGCCAAGAGTTGGACCTGACTTGGGTGACTGAACAACAACCAAGGATCTATCATCTTATATTTTTTAAAATCCTGAATCCAATCATATTAGTTTCTAGCCCACTCTCCCTATGTCCCTAGAACACTGACTAGTAAGACATGTTACCTTTCCCCAGTAGGTTTTTAGGAATTTTTGGAGGCATTTTTTCATCATCTCAGTGTTTATGATGGAGATGTGTGTGTTTGCTAATTACTTTGACTAGGCCACACAGTGATGCTAGCCTAGCTGTCCTAAAATATATGGCTTTCCTTACTTTCTCAAGTTCTCCCAGATATTTATGAAGATGAAAAGCCCATTTACAATTAAAAACATAATTCTATTTTATGTGTAAACATAATATTATTGTACAATTTGCATATGTACCACATTTTACAAGAATGAAACATGTAAACTGAGGAAAAAATATATTTTTCCTTTGCAACTTGTTCAAGAGTTATTCTGCATTTTCAAAAAAAAAATTACGCCAACCTTGACAAATACACTCATTGCACTTAAGTAACCAACATAATCTTCCTATTTTTTCCCTCCTCCTAAAGCTACCACTTGTCTGGTTATTTTACAGATAGATGCAAACATTTGAATACTGAATCTTCTACAGTTATTTGCCCAAGTATTTACATGTGGAAACATCTACTATTTAAATATAAATTGTCTCCTTTTAATTGCTACTTTATATTATAGTTATAATAGCTTTAAAATGTGTGCATGAAGCTTCTGCAATCTATAAATTTAATTTCAGGATAGTAAATAAGGATTACAAAATAGTTGATTGGTCAGGACAGGATTGAGAATCACCCTTCTGGAATATTCTCTTTACATCTGCCTATCACAACACCTTTGTTCCAACTTCCAGGACACATATAAATAATTATACTTATAAATCCTGTTGTCCTCTAAAATTTCCAATTCAATTTTTGTGAAACTAAAGGCAGGACCTCATTCTTTCTTGGTCAAGAAACAAAGATCCTGTACGTCACGCAAGTGCAGCCAAAATAAAATAAATCAGATGATTTGCCTGTTTCTTTCATTCTTATCTAGACCCAGATTCCTTGGTACACCTTGATATATGGTCCCCTTTGATTTCTACCCCTGAACTCCTAACAGAGATTGCAGTTCAGACCCTCTGTATGGTCTGTCTTTTGCACTAGTAAATACATGTTGAAGAGGATAGGTCTTATATACTCAGGTTAGGGATTTTAAGGATAGAAAGAATAGTTAGGGAGTGTGGAGATGCTCATGTTGAAGCAAGACTGTTAAAATAACTGGTCTTAAAGTTCCTATTATGGAATAAAGAACCAAAACCACAATAAATCTCAGACTTCAGTTCCTTAAGATCTATGTTCTTGGATCATCTTTGAACATTTAGACTAAGACAGAGGTCTTTGTTTTTCATCCTCTTTTAGCCACCTTCCCATTGCATATCTTATTTTATGCAACAGCACCCTGGTGTTCCAGATGCCTGACCCACCTGCCTGGTAATACCTTTCCCCTGGCCTTAGAGTCTAACTCCCTTTAAATAAAACTAGAAACTTTATTCAATGTGAGGCTTCATTAATTAATTAATGTATTACTTAATTAATACAGTAAGTGTTGAAAGAGATTTTTACTTTTTGCATGTGTGTGCTCTTTTGGTTGGGCTTCTCAAGTGATTCAGTAGGTAAAGAACCCATCTACAAAGCAGGAGACGCAGGCAGACATGAGTTCAATGCAGGGTCAGGAGGATCCCCTGGAGGAGGACATAGCAACCCACTCCAGTATTCTTGCTTGGAGAATCCCATGGACACAGTAGCTTGGTGGGCTAAAGGCCATAGGGTTACAAAGAATCAGACATGACTGAAGAGACTGGGCACTTACACACGCTCTCTTAGTTGGCAAAGAGTTGGTGTTTATTTAATCTTCAAATAAGTAAATCATTGCTAAAATGAGTAATTTTTAGAAGTTTGAGAACTGGAAAAATAAACTCAATCTTCGATGAAATTAGGAAGTATTTCTAAAAACAAAGCCTAATATGTGAAAGAAAAATGGACTGAAAAACTGGGAAATGACTTTACAAAGACCTAGCTCAGCCATAATTAACTTTTAAAAAGAAGTTTAAGAGGACATAAATTAGGAAAACATTATTTGAAAATATATTAGATAAATAGAAAATAAGTTGTCAGGAAAGAGTAATGAGATGACCAAGCGTCTGCAGATGACAGATTCTCCACACTTAATCCTTTCAGAATTTAATTAACTGCTCTATTGGAACTTCAAGAAGAATCAAATTTTTCAAGGAATGGGATATGGGGTTAAGCACTTATTGCAACAGAAATTAGTTTAGAATGCTCATATTCTGTAGCCATCACAGAGCAATTCTGAGCATTTATCACACCTTCCTCTAACAAAGAGTAAATATTGTGTTTTTTTTTTTTGTCCTAAGTCATTATTCACTTATATGAAGATAGCATTATACTTCAAGACCAAATACATACTCTATCATGGTCAACTTAAAATGTACAACCAAAGAGAATATTTCTTCTTTTATCTTGTGGGGTAGTGAAGGGGGATAGAAGGTCTAGATATTCAGGGGCAATAAGGCATAATCCTTCAATGGTTTCCCAATGGTCTTGGGATAGAGACTAAAAAACAGAATAATCTCAAAGTCTTATGTAATCTGGCCTACCTCTCTCTCTCTCTTAGTTTATCTCATGTCACTCTTGCTTTCCTTCTAAGCCAGCAACTCTCTTATTCATCTTAGGAGTCTTTGCTTGTATTGTTTCTTATTCTGAATTACTGTTTCCCTTATTTCTTTGCCTAATTAATTTACATATACTTTTACATATCAGTTTTAACATCATTCTCAGGAAAGACTTCTCAAGTTTACCTTCCCATCCCATATCAGACCACATCAGGTCTCCTGATGTATATTTCTAGAATACCTTATGCTTTTTCTTCAAAGCACTTGACATCATTTATCAGAATTAAGTGATTTGATAAGAAATTAAATGCATTTCTATCCTAATGTGATTAATATCTTCCAGGCCAATCTACTACAGCCCACTGCAAAAGCTCATGTTTCCTTTGTTGTATCACTTTATTCTTAGAATCTAGCAACAGAGGTGGCATATAGTAGATGTTCAAAGTGAGAAAGAAAGTGATTGTCGTTCAGTCACGTCTAACTCTTTGCAACCCTATGGACTTTGGCCCGGCATGCTCCTCTGTCCATGGGATTTCCCAGGCAAGAATACTAGAGTGGGCTGCCATTCCCTTCTCCAGGGGATCTTCCCTCCAAGAGGCACAAACCCAGGTCTCCTGCATTGCAGGCAGATTCTTTACCATCTGAGCCACCAGGGAAGCCCAGGTGTTCAATAATATTTCATAAATGAATGAATCAATGAAAATCTAACTTTAAGGTTGAAAATTATTAAATAGGATAGACCTGAGGAAATAAGTTTTATAATTATTTCATTATTTGAAAAGAATCATTATCCCTAAGATATGAATTTGATTCAAAAAAGAAATGGATCATAGAGTCATACAATTCAAAAGAAGAGAAAGGCTCCTTTGTCCATACATTTCTCAAGGCAAGAATACCAGAGAGGGTTGTCTTTTCCTTCTCCAGGGAATCTTCCCTACCCAGAGTTGAACCTGGGTCTTCTGAATTCCCTGAGCCACCAGGGAAGCCCTCTTTCTTTTATTACAGGAGATATATCTGCTCATCATATTCAAGACACAAAACTAAGCATTTGAAATAGAATAACATCTTTAAAGTAGTAAAAGTACTACTAATTAATGCAGTCACCTGCCTTTATGGTTGGCCTAGTTTGGGCCAACTTTCAAGAAGGTAATAATGGAATTCCAGTTAAGGCACTCTAAAGAATATATATTTTTTTAAAGCCAATTACTAAAATCTCAGTATAATATTGCAATTGATGGTACACATGTAAATGACTTCTATTACCATAAAAAATCTGTAATGAAAGCATCTTACTTGTTGATTCTGAAAATGCATGGTAATTTGTCAAATGTGGTGGTTTGAAAATTATTCTGAAATTAAATGGGTTTATGACTTCTCCTACCTGGAGTACTTAATGACCAGTTCTATGAACTTTTACTTCAGTTTTATTTTCTTGCAATGTTACATTATTAAATTCTATAGAGCAAGAAAGTCAAGAGGAGAGAAAGAATGAAAACACTTCAAGAAGAAATGTATCTCCTCCTCTTGATGTTCAATTTATTCACCCATTATTTCATCTAATACAGAGTATGTGCTAAGGAATACCTAAATCCCTGTTTTTACTATTTGCCTGAGAAATGAAATATTCCTTGCCATATCAGTAAACAAGGCTGTCACGGTCATCGGAGACTGTAGCCCTCCAAAGTGAGTTCCTGAGCCCTAAGGGCACTCAGGAAGGAGAATACCTGCCATCCAACAGCGATCGGGCTGCAGCCACTCCCTACTCCTAAAGGTGATCCTCAAGGAAGCTCAGGATGTGAAAATCATAGGACAATGGCCCCATATAGCTGGAGGGCCTATCAAAGGGATGACTTCAGTGAACCCAGACTCTTAAATCTTCCCATACATAGCAAAGTGCTAAATTCCTTAACTTCAGTTATCTGGTTTTCTTTAATTAGCGATACTCTTTTGATGGTCTGACTACCTGCCTTCACTGCAAAACTTCTATATAATCTGACTCCTCACCTCCTCAGAGCAGTTCTCTCTGAGTTACCTGAGATGCTATCTCCCAGGCTTAAAGTCCTAAAAATTCCCATCAAATAAAAACAATTCTCAATTTTTAGGTTGTAAATATTTTTTAAATCAAAAATCTAACTGAAGTTCTCACTTATAGCATCATCGTCTACTACATAACTGAGAGCATATTGTGTAATACAAACAAAAATTGTAAGTAGAAAAGTCCTAGTTCAAATGTCCACTATATATACTGATTTTGATTAAGTTTTAGTTTTCTCATTAGTAAAAGATTACCTACCTCATGAAAAGAAATTTTGATGAATATTAAATAATACATTAAAGTACCAGACATATAGTGAATAGAAAGATTATGAAAAAAAAAAAGAAACATTTTGGAAAACTTTGAGATGACAGTTGTACTTTGAATGTGAAGGGTTATGAATAAGAATTACTGAACCTCTTCTGGTCCCCTACGTGGTATAATATTATAACATTTTCTTTCAGGATTTAAATGTAAAGATTTTTTTCCAAAGGGTCAGATATAATAATTATGACATTTCTTCAATTTCTTCAATTGCAATTTAAATTTAATCTGCATTTTTGTTCTATAAATACCATCTTATTTTAAATGAAAGAGGGCATATTGTACCCAATTTTCCTGATTTTCTAGGATGCTGTTTTTGAAAGCTGTTCTAAAACTGGTCAATAACAGAAGAAATGATTTGTCACCAGCTGTGTTCGATAGCTACAGGCCATTAAAATTCTCCTGATAAAATTCTCCTTTGGTGTACAAAGTAATACATTTATCAGACTGACAGATATAGATATAATTTATAGATTTCTAAGGAAGCAAACAAGGAACATGCATAAATATAGATTCCTGCAGAAAGACGACTATATAAGAACCAATGAGCAGATATATTTCCAATAGCTGCTTGTAATATTCTGATGTCTTCTCTGTCACATTTATTTTGACAAAGGCTTTTAGCTTTCAGAGTTAATGCTTCTCCTTGACTTCTAAAATTGACATCAACTTGGAGAAGACAAAGACATGATAAATAGCACATCTGTCTCATAAAGCTGGCTTGGTGGATAAAAACTTGAGAAAAGTATAAGACTGGATATTCTTTATTTAGATATATTAACACACACACATCCCAAGTTTAGGGATCATTAAATTCACAAGTCTGCCTCAGCTCAGCCACTATTCAACTGGGAAATATTTTATATTTGTCATTTATCAAAGCTTATTTTAGTACCTGATAATTGCCTGGATATAAATATCTAAATACAATTGTGAGATTACCAGTCAAATCAATTAAAAAACTCTAACATGATTGGAAGACTCCAAGAAACAATCAAGATAACGTTTGTGTGCAAAAGACATAATGCAAATAAGACACAGGTTCAGATACTTTAAGGAAAAACAGTTTTTGAAATTATTATTTTGAAATATCAGATGAAAGTGAGAATGTTAAGGCCTTAATTCTGAGTAATTGCTTCGAATTTTTTTCATTGTGTATGTATTTGTGAGACTTCTAACTGCATGAATCTGAAGCTATTCCTTCTACTTTCAACTGAAAAAAAATGTGGAGAAAAGTAAAGTAAATCCTATTCACGTTCATCTGTGCTAGAATTCAAATCTACTAGGTACCACTTTACAATTATTACTTATCATTGTAACTTAATGCCACTTCCAACATATCCCTAACAGAGGAAAGAAAGAAGGAAAGCAGGAAGAATAATGAACCAGTAAAACTGATTTAGTTGTAAGTGGAGCTGCCTGGAAACAAAATGTTCTTAAGCGTCCATTGTTATTCTGCATTAATTTAGCATCTATTCAATGGAAAGTGTTTGGGGTTGACTTTCATATTTTAAATATTGGGAGATATTTTCAGACATTGACTTTATGGAACTCTCTTCTAACTTTACTATATTTACAAGTCCAATAATAATGTTAATATTTACAAGGAAGTTTAACAATTTAAGGTAAAAATTTGGAATTGCTTCATGTAAACCTAGACAAAATTTTAAAATGTATGAGAATTGTTATGGCAAAGAAAAATTATATGTGAGATTATAAAAATTAGCAATGAAAGCAACTTTTAGTATTACAAAGTGTGAAAGACCTTGGAAAAGCCTTAAAAAAAATCACTCTTTTGTCTTGAGAGAGTACCTCATTAAAATTTTCCCATCCAAAGAAGGAGCAACATATTCTTCAGTAAAACCTACAGCATTTCACAACCCTATAGGAAATTATTTTTTCAAAATGTCACATAAAAACAGAAAAAAATATTTGAATTTGGCTTTATATAATTTTTTTTAACATATAAGCAAGTGCTCATTTAAAAAAAGAGTAGATGACTGGATTGTGGCTATTGCAATTCCAAAGCAAAATAATATTTTTCTGGTTGTATCAATATTCAAACTCAATAAAATAGTAAATAAGATAATTAGCATGGGTCAGAAACCCAAGTTGAACTGGCTTTAAAATAACAGAGAAAAATTTATGTTCTAAACCAGATGAAGTTACAGACCATAATTCACCTTCTCACCAGAGACAACTAAGGAAAAAAAAAAACAGCAAAATATAAGAAAAATGATTTAAAAGAAATAGGACATCAGGCAACAGAGGGCAATGATTTAGAGAGACAAGAAACAAATGAGATGGGCTCTTACATTCATCAGTTTATCACCAGTTTCCAAGGCACAGCATAAGATGGGGAATGGAGCAGTGCCCAGAGATCTCTTTGTGATGGAATAAATCTTGAATTCTGATCAGGAAAGATATCTAAAATTTACAGAACAAAGAGAGAGAGAGAGAGCTACACACAGAAAAAGATCTCTAAAGATCTGTAGAGGATCTCCCTTAAGTCTTCAGCTGAATACTGATCAGTGAATGCATGGGGGAAAGTACCACTAAAAGGATTAGAAGGACAAACTCCAAGGGTTCAAACCTGGCTGAAAATAATTCCTTTTCCTACAAAAACAGAGTAATTCAGAGGGTATCACATAGAGTATGCAGAAAAGCTTCGCTTCAGTAGTGGGTCGAAGTTAACCCTAGATAACTACTTCTCTGTTCCGCACTTCAAAATGCAAGACCTAAAAAAATCTATTTCCTAACAACTTAGCCAAATCTCCCTAAAACTTCTCAAAAATATTTATAGGAAAGCAAAAATATCAGGACATAATGACTAAAATCCAATATAAAACTTCTAAACAGACAAAGCAGCAGAAATATTTTTCATAATTAACAGAAATGACAATCTGCAAAAACCACACCAGAAATGGAACAGATGATAGATTAAGTAGATAAAGACATCAAAATAGTTATTAGAACTGATATATAATATGATCAAAAAACTAGGAGAATGATTGAGGATTTTATATAGAGGAGTGAAAGATAAAAGAGTGAAGAAAAGACCCAAACTGGACTTCTAGAGATGAAAACTACAATGTATGAGAATGAGTATGAGGTAAAAAGTATGCAAAAGGGCTTAGCAGTTTAACAGTATGTTATACAGTGCCATAGATTATATTAGTAAATTTGAAGATATAGCGAGAAAAACCATACAAATGAAATACAAAGGGGAAAAAATAGGTAAAAAGTAAACAGAATATCATGATTTCTGAGAAAATTTCAAACAACTTAATTGGAGTCTGTAAAGGAAAAATATGTTAAGAAATAATGTCCAAAATATCCAAGTTTAACAAAAACATTTATCACACATATGTTCCAAAAGATGAATATCATAATAGCAGCAGACTTCTCATCAGAAACAATGCCTGCCAACTGACAGTGGAGCAAAAAATTCGAAGTACTAAAATGATTAAATTAAACAGAAATACTCTCAGCTTAGATTTCTATACCCAATGGACATATTTTTTATAACTAAAGACAAGATAAGTACTTTCAACACATAGCAACACTGAATGAGTTCCTAAGTATAGCAGAAGTACACTGAACGGTCAAAGGGAGAGGGAAAATGATATAAGGTAAAATTATAGACCTATACACAGGAATATAGAGTACCAGAATTGTCAATAACATGGGTTGACATTACAGACCATATTTAAAACTATTTAATCTCTTTAAAGGGGAATGGATCAAGGGAAAGAGAAGACAAGACACAGACTAAACAAAAAAATAAACAAACAAAAAACCTGAGAAGCAAAAGATTTGAACAGCTATCTCACCAAAGAATATATACAGATAAATATCCATGTGAAAATATGCTCCACATCATATGTGACCAGTGAAATGCAACAATGAGATACTACTGCATGTCTATGAGAATGAATTTAGAATAAATTTAGAATAAATTCTAAAATTTATTTAGAATAAATTCTAAAACACTGACACTACCAAATTCTGGC
Organism: Antilocapra americana; assembly: GCA_007570785.1. NCBI lineage: Eukaryota > Metazoa > Chordata > Mammalia > Artiodactyla > Antilocapridae > Antilocapra > Antilocapra americana. The sequence goes on along the minus strand of ML661250.1, from coordinate 3,364,868 downwards.
AAGGGAATCTCACTTATTGCTGGTGGAAATACAAAATGGTAATATCATTTTGGAAGACAATTTAATAGGTTTTTTGCAAAATTAAGCATACTTTTCTCATATGATCCAGCAATCACTCTCCTAGGTATTTATTCAAATGAGTTGAAATTTTATGACTCCACAAAGATCTACATGTGGATATTTATAGAGATTTCTTTATTATTGCCAAGATTTGGAAACAACCAAGATGTCCTTCAGTAAGTGAATGAATATATAAACCATGATATTAATATATCCAGACAATGAAATATTATTCAGTGCCAACAATAAATGAGCTATTAAATCATGAGAAAATATGGAGGAAACTATTAAATGCATATTTCTAAGTGAAAGAAGCCGTCTGAAAACATTGTATGATTCCAATTAAAAGTTCAGTGAGTTTTAGTGGTAATGAGGAAGGAAGGTGGATACATGTCAACATGCATCTGACAAAATTCACAGAATGTGCAAGATCACAGAATGTAAAAAATTCATAAGACAAGCAAGGTAAACTATGGACTATGGATGATAATGATGTATCAATATAGGTTCACTGATTGTAAGAGCTATACCACTTCTGATGCAGTATGTGTGTTGGGTTGTAGGTTTGGAGAGGAAAAGTCTACACAGGAACTCTGATCAATTTTTCTATGCACCTAAACTGCTCTAAAAAGCAAAGTCTATTAAAAAAAATAACAGAGTATGTACTAAGGCAAATATAATAACTGATGCATAAGTAAATGTATGACAAGACTAGTTCAAAGAATAGGAAGACAGAAAGAGAAGTACATTTTCATAGGATTCTTATATGTGAAGTGATTATAATGTCACTTGAATGTGCAATGTGATAAGTAAATGACATATAACACAATTCCAAAAGTAACTGCTAAAACAACACAACAAATAATCATACCTCAGGTGGCAACAACTGAAATCAAATGCAATTATGAGAAATAATTGGTTAAAAGAAAGCCAGAAAAAAGAGAGGAAAATGAGGAAATTTTTTAAACAAATAGATTTGAATCTAACTTTGTCAATAATGTATGAACCTGGCTGGATACCACAGTTAAAAGGCAGACATGATCATTTTGCCTAAATGAGCAAGACCCTGTTTAAAACTGATGTCACGTAAGGATAAAAATAGGTTAAATGTAAAAGAGTAAGAAAAATATATACCATGAAATCACCTATAAAAAGAAAGAAGGAATGACTCTACTAATATCAGAGGAAGTAGATTTCAGAGTAAAAAATATTACTAGGGATAAACATGACCATTTCAAAATGAGAAAGGAGTCAGTTCATCCAGAAGACACACAGTCATAAGTAATCATGCATCTGATCACGTAAGTGATCATGCACCAGACCCCGAAGGGAAAATGGATAGAACTGCAAGAGGAAATGAGCAATCCACAATTGTACTAAGGAACTTTAATAACCTACTCTTTGTCTATGGGATCGCAAAGAGTCAGACTTGACTGAGCAACTGAGCATGCATGCACGCACGAACATAAGCTTAATTATCAATATAAGTATACAGGCCATAAATAAGTATATGAAAGGTGTGAAACATACTCCAACTAAGTTGATTTAGTGATGTCTTTAGAATATTCCATTCAAAAATAAGATCTCATGAAAACAAGAGACAATGTACTTTTTCAAATCTTTGTGGAACACAGTTCAGTTCAGTTCACTCGCTCAGTCATGTCTGACTATTTGCGACCCCATGAATCACAGTACACCAGGCCTCCCTGTCCATCACCAACTCCTGGAGTCTACCCAAACCCATGTCCATCGAGTCAGTGATACCATCCGGCCACCTCATCCTCTGTCGTTCCCTTCTCCTCCTGCCCCCAATCATTCCCACCATTAGGGTCTTTTCCAATGAGTCAGTTATTTGCATCAGGTGGCCAAAGTACTGGAGTTTCAGCTTCAAATCAGTCCTTCCAATGAACACCCAGGACTGATCTCCTTTAGGATGGACTGGCTGGATTTCCCTGCAGTCCAAGGGACTCTCAAGAATCTTCTCCAACACCACAGTTCAAAAGCATTAATTCTTCAGCACTCAACTTTCTTCACCATCCAACTCTCACATCCATACATGACTACTGGAAAAACCATAGCCTTGACTAGATGGACCTTTGGTGGCAAAGTAATGTCTCTGCTTTGTAATATGCTGTCTAGGTTGGTCATAACTTTCCTTCCAAGGAGTAAGCGTCTTTTACTTTCATGGCTGCAATCACATCTGCAGTGATTTTGGAGCCCAGCAAAATAAAGTCAGCCACTGTTTCTGCTGTTTCCCCATCTATTTCCCATGAAGTGATGGGACCAGATGCCATGATCTTAGTTTTCTGAATGTTGAGCTTTAAGCCAACTTTTTCACTCTCTTCTTTCACTTTCAGCAAGAGGCTTTTTAGTTCCTCTTCACTTTCTACCATAAGGGTGGTGTCATCTGCATATCTGAGGTTATTGATATTTCTCCCAGCAATCTTATTCCAGCTTGTGCTTCTTCCAGCCCAGCATTTCTCATGATGTACTCTGCATAAAAGTTAAATCAGCAGGGTGACAATACACAGCCTTGACATACTCCTTTTCCTATTTGGGACCAGTCTGTTGTTCCATGTCCAGTTCTAACTGTTGCTTCCTGACCTGCATACAGGTTTCTCAAGAGACAGGTCAGATGGTTTGGTATTCCCATCTCTTTCAGAATTTTCCACAGTTTATAGTGATCCACACAGTCAAAGGCTTTGGCATAATCAAAAAGGAGTAATAGATGTTTTTCTGAAATGCTCTTGATTTTTCAATGATCCAGCAGATATTGGCAATTTGGTCTCTGGTTTCTCTGCCTTTTCTAAAACCAGCTTGAATATCTGGAATTTCATGGTTCATGTATTTTTGAAGCCTGGCTTGGAGAATTTTAAGCATTAGGTTACTAGCGTGTGAAATCAGTGCAATTGTGAGGTAGTTCAAGCACTCTTTGGCACTGCCTTTCTTTGGGATTGTAATGAAAACTGACCTTTTCCAGTCCCATGGTCATTGCTGAGTTTTCCAAATTTTCTGACATATTGAGTGCAGCACTTTCACAGCATCAAATTTCAGGATTTGAAGTAGCTCAACTGGAATTCCATCACCTCCACTAGCTTTGTTCATAGTGATGCTTTGTAAGGCCCACTTGACTTCACATTCCAGGATGTCTGGCTCTAGGTGAGTGATCACACCATTGTGATTATCTGGGTCATGTAGATCTTTTTTGTACAGTTATTCTGTGTATTCTTGCCACCTCTTCTTAATATCTTCTGTTTCTGTTAGGTCCATATCATTTCTGTCCTTTATCAAGCCCATCTTTGCATGAAAAGTTTCCTTGGTATCTCTAATTTTCTTGAAGAGATCTCTAGTTTTCCCCATTCTGTTGTTTTCCTCTATTTCTTTGCATTGATACCCAAGGGAGGCTTTCTTATCTCTCCTGGCTATTCTTTGGAACACTGCATTCAGATGGGAATATCTTTCCTTTGCTCCTTTGCTCTTTACTTTTCTTCTTTTCACAGCTATTTGTAAGGCCTCCTCCAACAGCCATTTTGCTTTTTTGCATTTCTTTTCCGTGGGATGGTTTTAACCCTGTCTCCTGTACAATGTCATGAACCTCCATCCATAGTTCATCAGGCACTCTGTCTATCAGATCTAGTCCCTTAAATCTATTTCTCACTTCCACTGTATAATCATAAGGGATTTGATTTAGGTCATACCTGAATGGTCTAGTGGTTTTCCCTACTTTCTTCCATTTAAGTCTGAATTTGGCAATAAGGAGTTCATGATCTGATCCATAGTCAGCTCCCAGTCTTGTTTTTGCTGACCGTATAGAGCTTCTCCATCTTTGGCTGCAAAGAATATAATCAGTCTGATTTCAGTGTTGACCATCTGGTGATGTCCATGTGTAGAGTCTTCTCTTGTGTTGTTGGAAGAGGGTGTTTGCTATGACCAGTGCGTTCTCTTGGAAAATCTTTGTTAGCCTTTGCCCTGCTTCATTCTGTACTCAAAGGCCAAATTTGCCTATTGCTCCAGGTGTTTCTTGACTTCCTACTTTTCCATTCTAGTCCCCTATAACGATAGGACATCTTTTTTGGGTGTTAGTTCTAAAAGGTCTTGTAGGTCTTCATAGAACCATTCAACTTCAGCTTCTTCAGCATTACTGGTCAGGGCATAGGCTTGGATTACCATGATATTGAATGGTTTGCCTTGAAAACGAACAGAGATCATTCTGTCATTTTTGAGATTGCATCCAAGTACTGCATTTTGGACTCTTTTGTTGACCATGATGGCTACTCCATTTCTTCTAAGGGATTCCTGCCCACAGTAGTAGAAATAATGGTCATCTGAGTTAAATTCACCCATTCCAGTCCATCTTAGTTAGCTGATTCCTAGAATGTCAACGTTCACTCTTGCCATCTCCTATTTGACCACTTCCAATTTGCCTTGATTCATAGACCTAACATTCCAGGTTCCTATGCAGTATTGCTCACAGTAGCGGCTATGCAGAGATACCTCATGCCCAAGGCAAGAGAAACTCAAGTAAGACGGTAGGTGATGCGAGAGGGCATCAGAGAGCAGACACACTGAAATCATAATCACAGAAAACCAGCCAATCTGATCACACGGACCACAGCCTTGTCTAACTCACTGAAACTAATTCATGCTGTGTGGGGCCACCCAAGACGGTTGGGTCATGGTGGAGAGTTCTGCCAGAATGTGGTCCACTGGAGAAGGGAATGGCAAACCACTTCAGTATTCTTGCCTTGAGAACCCCATGAACAGTATGAAAAGGCAAAAAGATAGGACACTGAAAGATGAACTCCCCTGGTTGGTAGGTGCCCAATATGCTACTGGAGATCAGTGGAGAAATAACTCCAGAAAGAATGAAAGGATGGAGCCAAACCAAAAACAATATCCAGTTGTGGATGTGACTGGTGATAGAAGTAAGGTCCAACGCTGTAAAGGGTAATATTGCATACGAACACAGTTGTTGTTTTTCAATTGGTAGGTCACATCTGACTCTCTGTGACCCCCCCCCCCATAGACTGTAGCACACCAGGCTCCTCTGTCTTTCACTCACTTCTCGAGTTTGCTCCAATTCATTTCCACTGACTCGTTTATGCTATCTAGATCACCTCACCCTCTGCCACCCTCTTCTCCTTTTGTCTTCAATCTTACCCAGCAACAGGGTCTTTTCCAATGAGTCAACTCATTCGTAGAACATTAACTAAAATCAAAATAATCTAGTCCATAAGAGAAGTCACTGTAAATGTAAAAGTAAAAGTAATCAAATCATATAAAATATGTCATCTGACCATAGTAAAATTAAATTAGAAATACATAACAGAAAGTAAACTTGAAAAATTGAAATATTTGGAAGCTAAATCACTTTCTTCTAAATAATTTAGAAGTCAAAAAAATAAAAATGGAAAACAGAAAATATTTTAAAGGTAACAGAAGTTGAAAAAAAACCACATTTTGTAAAAAAACAAAAATTTTCAAAGCAATAGCCTTAGAATCTACCTGAAGGCAAATTAGAACCAAGCAAAGATAAATTACATCTCAATAACGAGAAGAAATAAATATCAGGACAAAAGTCAATTAAACAGGAAAAAAAAGAAAATAAGTGGGAAAAAGCTAGTTTTTGATAAATTCAGTAAAAATAACCAACTTCTAGGTGGGAAGCACAGAGAGAACAGACAAATTATCAGTATCAGGAGTGAGAGTGTTGATATCACAACAAAGTCAGTAACACCAAAAGATAAGGATGAAATATTATAGATTATTTTATATAATTACTTTGGCAATGTAGATGAAATTTAAAAAAAGTCTTAAACTATAAAGGCTCAATGAACAATAAACAAATATCCACAGTAGCCTATGTGGATTAAACAAATTAATTTGTAGTTCAAAACCTTCCCCCCAAAATTCAGACTCAGATAATTTTATTTGTGAATTCTACTGAATTTCTAGGAAAAATTATACGAATTCTACGTAAGAACCATGATGAAGTCAGCATTACTCCAATACAAAAATCAGACAACTACATGACAAGAAAAGAAATTACAAGCCAATATTTCTTATAAACTAGATGTAAAAATTATAAACAAAATCATAATATATCTAATCCAACAATACATATGAAAACAATAATATGCATCAGGACAAACTGGGTGTCTACCCCAAAAATGCAAGTTTGATATAACACTCAAAAATCTATCAATGGATTCACCATATTAACATATTACTGAATGCGGAATTTCTATAGAAACTAATGCATGTAGCCAGCAATTTGTCATGTAAGTGATTACTGAAACACTCTGGTTAATGTTTGGTTAACAAGAGATGTATTAATACATCTCTGGTCATTAAGTTATTAATAGATTATGGAAAAAAACCCATATATTTGTCGACTAAAAAACGATGTACAACTTGAGAGTGGCAAGTATTCTTTGGGGCAAAATGAGGACTGCAGCCCAGGAGAGAGCATCTCAGATAGCTCTTTGAGACTGCTCCAAAGTGGCAGTGGGAGAAAGTCAATATATAAGGTTTTCATGAAGGGGGAGTTCAATACTATGAGGCACTCATTTTACTAAAGGTTTTTTGTTAGTCATGAAGATATGATGTCACCATGAAGGGATTTAGTGTTTCTCTAGATAGGAGGAGATGCAAGGATTGAGATCATAAAATCTGGTCCTAAAAGCATCCAACTATCTAAAGACCTGTCCCAGCAGATTCCCTGGAGCACAGAGTGCCTCACTCCACCCTGAACTCCCTCAGGGGTTGTTGAAGGTCAAGAGCTATAGCAGCATGTGGCTCAATCTCCTGAAGCGGTAGACAGCAAATGCCTTGCCTTTGCTGTTCAGTCTTTGGCAATGCTCTTGGTAAGTGCCAATATCTAGCTGACATGGCCTCCTTGCGGTCATAAATCTGGCCATACTTTGGGGTGCATTTCATGACCGTTTTGTCCCGTGTTGCTGGGAAGGTTTTTGTTGATTGGTCACTCAATGTGTTATTTTTTAATGGACTAGGTCTTAAAAGTCAAAGATATCTGGATATTTATCATCTAGTTACCATCCAGGAAAGTATTCCCTTTCGTTGCATTTTCCTATATCTATAGTTACATTATTACAATCATTGATCATATATTGAGCTATACATTTGATCAACTGCTTTAAGTCTAGTCATCATTATTTTCATTCGAGGCTCAGTTATATACTTGGTAGTACAAGAAGCAATAATCTTGTTGAAATGAGCAAAATACAAATAGTATACTTAATATTATTAGTGGAATTAAAAGTACATATTTTAGCCATAAGCCTCCGGCACCAAACCAGTTTTTTAAAAGATCATCAAGACTAGGGAACGAGTTACTTAAAGCAGAAATCTGGTTTTTCATATGGTTCATCAAATGTGTTACATTAAAGGATTTTCAGGAATGAAAATATAGCATTCACTTTGAATTGTAGCTGAGATGCTGTAAGGTGTCAAGGGCCTTTCAGTTGTATAGTACTAGCTTTCTCATCATAGCGATCTCAGAATTCAATAGGTTAATAGCCCAGTTATTATAATTTAAAGCTTATGAAATCTAAGGCTTTGATATGGCCAATTACATCCTCTAACCCCATTGAGGTCAAACACACACACACACACACACACACACACAAAGCTGCTAAATGATCATACTGGTAGAATACAGATCTTTGACCCATTGGGGTCATACCAATGGTAGATTGGTTCAGGATACCTCTAATTTGTTAACATGTATGACCTTAAATTCATGGGACTTCCCAGCTACACCTTCATATCCATCCCTGTATATGTCAGGGCCATAAATTAGTGCCACAAATCCACTGAGTTCCAAATCAGTCGCTCTCTCTAAGGGTAATAATAGGCATAATTCATAAAGGACCCAGCCTTGTCTCATAATTATCAGGTTGATCATTTTTAGTATGATTTAACCATTCCCCACACAGCATTTAAACTTAAATAACCATAGCCATGTAGATCCACCCCATAATTGTGGGAGTTTTCCTTTTAATAGCTGAGAGGTTAATTTTTTATTGAGACTTAGCTCATTCCAGTGAGTTTGAATTACCCTATGAAAAAACTTAAATCTACGGCCAGCAGCAGAGCAGGTACTGTTAATTGGCCAGGTAAGAGGATCCCATCTAGTAATATCATGAATAGATAGAACAGGTCTGAACATTCATCTGAAATAAATTTCCTAGAGGGTATCCAATCAGAGCCATCCCCAAGGTAACCCAGAAGTACTAGAAACAGGTAATTGGCCACAAGCAAATAACTGGACTGAGTTGTAAACCAGCATAGAATCATGTCCATGGTATAAAACATTTGATTGATAGGCATAGGTTCAAGAAATCAAGAAAACATTATAAATAATCATACATCAGATCAGCATCTTGGGCAAGCTATCTACTTCTGAGATCATCTTTTTCATGTCCTAGTGTAGTACAGTTTCCTCTGTTTGAGCATTGCTTTAAGGTGAGTTTGAAGTCAGCAGGCCTCTCTATAGACCAGTCCAGCTTAGGGGCCTTTAGAAGTGGGAGTTAACCCAAGAGTCGATTTCCTTTCAATTTCACTGGGTATGAGATAGTTAAGAGGACCTGATAGAAAGTATCTTCCATCCAGGTTGGAGACAGTTCCTTAAATTATGTCTTCTTCCAATCTTGGTTGCAGGTCATGGGTAAGGCATCTAATCTTCATCCAAAGACAGATTACGGAGATAAGCTTCAGAAACAACCCTAGAGTGTCCTTTAATAATTCAATTAAATTTTATATTAATATACCCTAACAGGAAAGAGGGCTTCCCTGGTAGCTCAGATGGTAAAGCATCTGCCTGCAATGCAGGAGACCTGGGTTCAATGCCTGGGTTGGGAAGATCCCCTGGAGGAGGAAATGTCAACCCACTACAGTACTCTTGCCTGGAAAATTTCATGGATGGGGGAGCCTAGTAGGCTGCAGTCCATGAGATCACAAAGAGTTGAACAAAACTGAGCAACTTCACTAGTTAACAGCAAAGAACTAACCAGGAAATGAGTCTTAGTAGATACAGACCTCCATTAACAAACTGGGATTTAACAAACACTGAAACATCTTTTTCTCCCTAAAATCATATTTTTACCAAATATAAACAAATCAAGATTTATTTATATTATAAGTCTGGTCTCAATAGACTTGGCCTGATAATTTATATAATGAAAATTGATCAAAGACCTTTTTGCTTTGCTGAAACTTTTATAAAGTCTCAGGCTGAACTTTTAAAATATAACCTTTAGGGCTAGAAAAGTCATGCCAAAGGCTTACCACAGATTTTGCCTAGCAGATCTGAGTGGATTCCTCCCTTCTCAAGGTCTCCAAAATTCCTTAAGATTTCTGTACCTGTTAATCGAGATAATCTTCCTAGCTTATCTAATTATAAAAAATAATTTTACCAAATTACTGTCACAATTAGCTTGAGGGGAAGGTTTTTCTTACACCTGGAAAATACAGATTCAAATCAGTAATTTTTCAGGTAGAAACCTTAAAAGTTAGAAGCATATTGACCAGTTCATTCAGTCCTTTTGTTAACCTTTGTGAAGTCATCAGGTTTTTCATTAGAATCTTTACCCAGGACAGAAACTTGTATTTATCCAAAAGTCCTTTCTATAAATCTTTTTGAAGAGGAAGCATTTTTGCAAAACTTGGTAAGTGCTATGACAATATTTTAAGATAGTAACTAGAAGTATGACTGATAACATTTTACCCAAACAGATCAGAATTTTAGGAACTCCATACAGTTTCTAGGATATCTATATTAGTAACATTTACCATACGATATTTTGGAGCCCAAAATAATCACTGCAGATGACGTTTGCAGCCATGAAATTAAAAGACACTTACTCCTTGGAAGGAAAGTTATGACCAACCTCGATAGCATGTTAAAAAGCAGAGACATTACTTTGTCAACAAAGGTCCATCTAGTCAAGGCTATGGTTTTTCCAGTGGTCACGTATGGATGTGAGAGTTGGATGGTGAAGAAAGCTGAGTGCCCAAGAATTAATGCTTTTGAACTGTGGTGTTGGAGAGGACTCTTGAGAGGCCCTTGTACTTCAAGGAGATCCAACCAGTCCATCCTAAAGGAAATCAACCCTGAACATTCATTGGAGGGACTGATGCTGAAGCTGAAACTCCAATACTTTGGCCACCTCATAAGAAGAGTTGACTCACTGGAAAAGACCCTGATGCTGGGAAAGACTGAGGGCAAGAGAAGAAGGGGACGACAGAGGTTGAGATAGTTGGATGGTATCACTGACTCAATGGACATGGGTTTGGGTAGACTCTGGGAGTTTGTGTTGGACGGGGAGGCCTGGCACGCTGCAGCTTATGGGGTTGCATGCAAAGAGTCGGACAAGACTGAATGATTGACCTCAACTGAACTGACCATACAATATAACCCAAAACGTACTACTCACTTGACACTACCGTCCATGTAATTCTGTGTACAAAATAAACCTAATTAGTGTAATATCTCTCTTCGAGATGTTTTAGGGGCCCTCTGATGTATCCCAAAGTTAGCTAGAAATATTCTTCATTAGAATGATTTAGGAAGTTCTGTCAAAAAATATCAAAAAGGTTTAAAACACTCAGTCAGATAGGATTATAGGTCACTGTAAAACAATAGCTATCCACTTAGCCAATGTAACAAAAGGATCTCAGAACAGATCACTTAAGATATAAAGAAACTTAAATTTAATATCAACACAGTTTAATAACTGAAAAAAAGAGGTCCTCTTAACAGAGAGAAAAGCTGAATTCAAGTTTTTGTACCAGCTTACTTTATTTAAAAGTAATTAAATAAACTTTAATTAACTTTATTTTAAACTTAGTCCTAATCATGTACAAAACTCTTTCCTCATGGTTCACTTTTCACAAAACTTATCACTTTCTGTACCCATTACTGTGTTCTTCCATTCTTGAAAGCCACCTGTAAGTCAGGCTTACTTCCTTTTCCCTTCACAAAAATGCAATTGCATTCCTCATACTGAAAACACTTCCTACTTCCCTTAAGCAACAAATAATTGACTTTTGTAATAGTATTTTATAGGTTGGTGAGCACAAATACCAGTGATAATTTCTAAAACTTTTGCTTTCTTAGAGAGAACACTTTAGGATGACACCAAATATCATGCATTTTTAATCCCAAATCTCTTTAGACTAGTCCGTCTAGTCAAGGCTAGTTTTTCCAGTGGTCATGTATGGATGTGAGAGTTGGACTATAAAGAAAGCTGAGCACTGAAGAATTCATGCGTTTGAATTCTGGTGTTGGAGAAGACTCTTGAGAGTCCCTTGAATTGCAAGGAGATCCAACCAGTCCATCCTAAAAGAGATCAGTCCTGAATATTCACTGGTAGGACTGATGTTGAAACTGAAACTCCAATACTTTGGCCACTTGATTGGAAGAGCTGACTCATTGGAAAAGACCCTGATGCTGGTGAAGATTGAGGGCAGGAGGAGAAGGGGACAACAGAGGATGAGATGGCTGGTTGGCATCACAGAGTCAATGAACATGGGTTTGGGCGGACTCCGGGAGTTGGTGATGGAGAGTGAGGCCTGGTGTGCTACGGTTCATGAGGTCACAAAGAGTTAGACACAACTGAGTAACTGAACTGAACTGAGTAAATGGTTCAAAATCTTATTTATTTTGGAAATAACCTAGCTATTCAATAGACTTCCAACACTTAGTTTAGCACAACCCTTAGAAATTCAAGTTACTCTATTCTGGAGAGACTATTTTAGATAGACATTCCTATAGCATAACTATTCTTAATAGAGTTTATCTAAAGTCTCATGACTTCCTTGGTGCCTCAGACAGTAAAGCATCTGCCTACAATGCGGGAGTCCTGGGTTTGATTCCTGGGTTCAGAGGATCCCCTGGAGAAGGAAATGGCAACCCACTCTAGTTCTTGCCTGGAAAATTCTGTGGATGGAGGAGCCTGGTAGGCTACAGTCCATGGGGTCACAAAGAGTCAGACACGACTGAGCAACTTCACTTTCTAAGGCTCATATCTCATTTACATTTTTTAGAAGTTTCTTCACTTAAGGTAATTTCCTTGCTGACAAACTTGTAACAGATAAAATAATATTTAACTTACATTAAACCTAGGTACAGTGAAAATCACTTAGTGTTAATTATTCTTAGACATGTCTACATTAGTTAGATCAATAAACAAACATTAATATAGGGTACTTAATATCGAATATTTCCCAGTTCACCTGAACCTGAAATTCATTTAAGTTAATTTTCTTGTATTTAGAATTATTTGATTTGTAAGCACTTACCTTTTTTTTAAAGCCAATTAGATTATAGCTCATTTACAAACTGATCTCAGCAATCAGCAATATTATCCAAAAAACAAAGACACACACTGAGATATACATATATCCAAACAGACACAACAAGATATCCTATAGCTTTGTTTTCCAAACTTAGTTATGAATCAGATATCACAATATGAAACTCACTAGTTGTAAACAAGATTTTAAAAGACTTTGTTCCCCGCCTTTTTCCTTTTGGTTTCAGGAATTAGAGATGGTCTAGATAAGTGATCCAGAGAGCTCTGGTGTAAAGTATAGGAGTTATTTCCTCAGGGAAAAAATTCTTAAAAGATAAATTTTACTTCAAGTTTTCTTTGGAGTCCAAAGAATATTGTAATCACATTGTCAAAAAATCATTTCTTCTGTGATCATAGTTTTTTAGCTCAAATTTAGACCAGATAATGCTCAACCTGGTCCTGATAACAAGGGCAGATTGGTCCCAGCAAAGAAAGTAGGGGTCTTAGTTTGATCAGCCCCAGGCTCTGATAACAGGAGTCTTGGTATCCTGAATAAGGGAACTTCCTTCTACTTTCCTATCCTATGTCAATAAAGATCTAATATTCTTAGGCCATTTTTCTTGTCTTTGGATCATAGCTATAGATTGACCAGTCAAAAAAAAAAAAATTTTTCCCAAGGGTTTTCCAGTGGGGTATGGAACCTTAGAGTGAGCAATTCCCATATTAGCTTGAACAGTTTGTACCAGATGTCTGTGCAGTCAAACCAAACCAACAAAACCAAACCAAACCAGAACTTCACCAGCCAGGAGTCACACTCAAATGAAAAGGCAAAGAGATGCCCAGAACTCAAAAGCCAAAAGACATAAATGTCAAACATGACTTCTCAGTTCCACTAGACCTGTGACCTGGCAGAGTCAGTGCTAGCAGCCTTTTTGAGTTCTGATATAATTTCAAGCAATTTCTTGTTGGTTTCCTGCAAAGAAGTTACTCTATCATTTCCTCTTTTAGAAGCTTCTAGATACTAGTCAAGGTAAGTATGGCCAGCCTTCTCTAATCGTGCATGCAAAAGTATCAATTTTGGAACATCAAAAGAACCCCAATTTGGCCATTTTAGGTTGAGGTCTCTTTTGGTATAATTTCTTCAGTTATCCAGGTACTTGCAAGTATGAGCCCCATACAAATTGTATATGAATCTGGCTGGAGTGTTAGTCAGAGGCTGGCTTTCTGACACTCCTTTGTTTCTGTTTTTGAGAGATTCTGTTTCCCCTTTTAAGCTGAATTTGTCAGGAATAAAGATCACTAGTGCACTTGGATAGTGGGCCCATGTGCTGCTTGTGAGCTTAACTCCTCCAGGAGTCAACCCAGAGTCATTTCAGCTTGTCTTACGTGTCTCTCGGATTCTGTCTCCGGCAATCTAACACCACCGTGGCTGCTCAGGTCGCTGAATGGCCAGTTCTTAGGTGCGAATCCCGGAAGAGCAAGTATTTTAGTTAATGAGTGAGTTTCCCAAGGACCACTGCACAGTATGAGGACTAGGCCTCTGCTATTCTCATAAATTTCTCAGTCACCCAAGAAAACCAAAACCGGCCGGGAGGAGTCTTGCCACTTTTCTTCAGAGCAAAGCTCTCATGTAGTTTCCTCATTTTTATACTGACAAATTCTATAATGGCAGTCAAATCGAGGAAAAGTGTCAGATCAGCCTCTTATCCATTCAGCCAAGACCATCAAGTCCCCTACAACAGAGCGACCTCAGCATCCTTCAGCCGAGCCCTGAGTATTCCTCAATTTTTTTTTCACAATCGAGCCTCCCTACCTTTCCACTGGGTGAGCAATTCCCCTAGCATCTTTCAGCCAGCCTCCCACCCAGTATCTTTTGACTGAGTGGGAATTTCTCAGTATCTTTCAACCGAGCCCTACTCAGTGTCTAGACCATGAGTGAGTATGCCCCAGATGTTTCACCTGGGCCCCCCCCTAGTATCTTTCCTGCTGGGAGGGAGCAAGTAACCTGCTCCACCACCAAATAAAACTCATAATCTCAACCAACATGGGAGATTCAAGAACCAGGAGAGACTTACCCAAATTTGTATGCACTCCCTGAGGAGGCGGATGGATGCAAGGGGCCAGTGCTGGTACCAACACTCCAGTTCCTCGTGGAGTCCAGTAGAAGGAAGAAAGTATACTCTTGGTCGCTCCATTGGTTGCCATAACTGTTGACTAAAAAAAGATGTACAACTTGAGAGTTGTGAGTTAAGTTTTATCTGGGGCAAAATGGGGACTGCAGCACCAGAGGCAGCATCTCAGATAGATCTAGCGGCATGGGGTTGGGTCTCTCTAGAGGCAGATGACAAATGCCTTTGTTGTTCAGTTGTTGGCAGTACTCTTGGTAAGTGCCAATTTCTATTTGGCATATCTCAAGAGGTCAGAAAAAAATGTTTGATAAACCCTATGCTAATGTCTAAGCAAACTAGGTACAGTGGCAAATATCCTGAAACAAATAGAGTATCCACAAAAAAAGTGTACACTTAACATTATGCTGTCACTGTTGTTTAGTTGCTAAGTCATGTCTGACTCTGTGCGACCCCATAGACAGCAGCCCACCAGGCTCCCCCGTCCCTGGGATTCTCCAGGCAAGAACACAGGAGTGGGTTGCCATTTCCTTCTCCAATGCATGAAAGTGAAAACTGAAAGTGAAGTCGTTTAGTCGTGTCCGACTCTCTGTAGCTCCAAGGACTGAGGCCACCAGGCTCCTCCATCCATGGGATTGTCCAGGCAAAAGTACGGATGTGGGTTGTCATTGCCTTCTCTGCCCTAACAATATACTTCATGGTAAAAACCTGAATGTATTTACAGTTACATTGAGAACAAGTCACTCTCTCCACTTCTTGTTCTAGTCAGTGCAAGTAGGAAAATAAATTTAAAATATCCAATTTGAAAAAGAAAAGTTGAAATTCTGTTTGTAGATGACACAGTCATCTATGTATTAATAGAAAAATTCTACAGAATCACAAAAAGCTATATAAACAAATAAATGTCTTTATCACGATTGTAAGATACAAGATGAGTATATGAAATTGATGTATTTTTTTTATATACTAGCAACAACCATTTGGGACTCAATATAAAAAATACTACCAAAAAGAGTGCTAAAAATATGACAGTCTTGGAATAAATTTCCTGAAGACATTAAACCCTGTGAACTAAAAATCTAGAAACCTTGCTGAAAGACAATAAATATGACTTCAGTAAATAGAGACTGTATTCACAGATCAGATAATTTAATAGATTAATGTATTAATTTTCTCTAAATTGATCTAAAGTTTTAATACAATGATACTCATTTTCTCAGTAAATTTTTATAGACTGACAAAATCCATATGGTAATGAAAGTAGCATAGAAGAGCCAATATAAATGTGAGTAACAGTAACAAAGTTGGAGGAAATATATTACCTGCCTTTAGGTCTTCTTGTAAAGCTACATTAGTCAAGAGAGTGTGGGACTGGTAAAGAGTAATAAATCAGTGGAAAAGAGTGGAGACTCTAGAAACACTTCTACACAGAAACATTTTTAAAAAGATGTAAATTCAGTTCAGTGGAGAAAGGATAGTGTTTTCAATAACAGCAAAAAGGATAAATTGGACTTTATCAAAATTAGAATGTCTGTGTTTTGAATGACATTCTTAAAGACATAGATAAATCATAGATTGGGAGAAAATTCAAATCATAAGTGATAAAGATCTTGCAGCAACAATATATAAAAATCTCTCAAACCTCAATAATAAGACCACCAACAATTCAATTAAGAAATGTGAAAAAGTCTTGTATAGTATAGACACTGCACCATAGAAGATGTTCAATATATAGGTCTTTGTTCAGTTCAATTCAGTCACTCAGTCATATCCGACTCTTTGCGACCCCATGAATTGCAGCACGTCAGGCCTCCCTGTCCATCACCAACTCCCGGAGTCCACCCAAACCCATGTCCATCGAGTCAGTGATGCCATTCAGCCATCTCATCCTCTGTCGTCCCCTTCTCCTGCTTCCAATCCTTCCCAGCATCAGGGTCTTTTCCAGTGAGTCAACTCTTCGCATGAGGTGGCCAAAGTATTGGAGTTTCAGCTTCAACATCAGTCCTTCCAATGACACCAGGACTGATCTCCTTTAGGATGTACTGGTTGGATCTCCTTGAAGTACAAGGGCCTCTCAAGAGTCTTCTCCAACACCACAGTTCAAAAGCATCAATTCTTTGGCATTCAGCTTTCTTTATAGTCCAACTCTCAAATCTATACACGACCACTGGAAAAATCATAGCCTTGACTAGACGGATCTTTGTTAGTAAAGTAATGTCTCTGCTTTTAAATATGCTATCTAGGTTAGTCATAACTTTCCTTCCAAGGAGTAAGCCTCTTAAATGCAAATTAAGACCACAATGAGAGAACACTGCATACATATTAGAAAGATTAAAATTAAAACTGAAATTATACCAAATGTTAGTGAGGGTCTATAGGAACTGGAACTCTTATACATTACTGGTAGGAATGTAAAATGATACAACTATTTTGGAAAATAGTTTGGCAGTGCCTTAAAATATAAAACAAAGACCTATGATTACATCATTCTTCTAGAATTTACCCATGAGAAATGAAAGAATATTCCATAGAAAAGATTTTCATAAGAATGTGCTGCTTTGTTTAACATAGGCTAACACTAGAAATAACACAAGTATTCATCAACAAGTCAATGGTAAAACAAAGTGGTACATCGAAAAATATCATAAATGTCTACTTAGCAGTAGACATTATTAAATATGCACATGAAACAACATGGATAACACTCAAAATAATTATGGTGAATGAAAGAACCTCCTTTCTCTAGAAATACATGCTATTTTATTTCATTATATAAAAATTTAAAAATGAAAGCCTATCTATGTATGGTTACAAAAAGCAGATCAATGGTTGGATAAGAATTGGGAGAGGTGAAAAAAAGGGATTACCAAGGGGCATGAGGAAACTTGAAGAGTGATGGATATGTTAATTAAATTCATTATATCCGTGGTTTCAGAGTTGTTTACATATGTATGATGTTATAATATATAGTAAGACATATATATTTGATCTTGGTCCCTATATCAGGCACAAAGCTCTTAATACCCTTGGAATTTTCTTAGTGATGAGAGTGATAAAGTTGTCTTTTGTTATGTTAACAAAATGACTTGTGTATAGCACCTACCTGATGGAGGATGTGATTAGAGGATTGGAGCTTTCAGTTCTATTCCTTGAACTCCATGTGGGCTTCCCACATGGCACTAGTGGTAAAGAAACTGTCTGCCAATGTCAGAGACTTAAGAGAAGTGGGTTCAATTGCTGGGTTGGAAATATCCCCTGGAGAAGAGCATGGCAACCCACACCAGTATTCTTTCCTGGGGAATCCCACAGACAGAGGAGCCTGGTGGGCTACAGTCCATAGGGTCGCAGAGTCAGCCACAACTGAAGAGATTTAGCACACAAATAGCAAGCTTGCAGATGATCAGAGGGTTGGAACTTTAAGGTCCATTCCCTGACCTCCAGGAATAGAGAGAGGCTGGAGATTGAATCAATTGCCAGTGGCCAATGATTTAACCAATCATGCCTTTGTCATGCTGCTGCTGCTAAGTTGCTTCAGTTGTGCCCGACTCTGTTTGACCTCATAGATGGCAACCCACCAGGTGCCTTTGTCATGAAATCTCCATAAAAACCCCAAAGGAAGTGGTTTGGAAAGCTTCTGGGTTGATGAAAATGTGGTTGTTTGGGAAGATTGGCATCTGGAGAGGGCAGGGAAGTTCCAGACTCTTTCACTATGCCTTACCTGTACACCTCTTCCCTCTTGCTATTTCTGAGTTACATAATTTTATTACAAACTAGTGATCTAGTGAGTAAAATGCTTATCTGAGCTCTGTGTTCCACTCTAGCAAATTAATGAAACCTAAGGAGAAGGTTGTGGGAACCTCTGATTTGCAGCAGATGGTCAGAAGCATGGGTATAACAGCTAGGGTCTAAAGAGTGTGTTTAGAGGTCAGGGATGCAATCTTGTAGGACTGAGCCCCCTAACTTATAGAATCTAATACTAAATCTGGGGAGATGAAATTGAGTTGAAATCCCAAATATCCTGATGGTGTCTGAGTGTTGCAGAAACCAGCAATTGAGAAGCCAAGCAGCACTCAGAGATTTGGAAAACTCAGGTTTATTATGCTGGCAGGTCCAGAGGAGTTAACACTCCAAGCTCTGAGCTCCGAACAAAGGGGTTACAAAGTTTTTATAGAGAGTGTATGACATCAGACTATAGTGGATGATACTAATTGTTAATAGGCTGGTTTAAACTAGGGGTTTCACCTGTAGGAACAGCGGTTAGGAGGGGCGGGGGAATGCCTGACCTTTATATAGACAAGCATGGTTAAGCAGGATTAGAGAGGCTGGACAATTGAAAAAGCAGGGCAAAGGTGAGTGAGATAAGCTTCAGTTCTTAGCACTGTTGTAAGTCTCCGTTTTCCCGAGGTTACACGACTTAACGTGACTTTGCAAGGAGCAAGGTGAGTTACAGAAGCAGAACGAGCAAGAAGTTATTGTAAGTTTTAACTTTTTCTCTTCATGAGAACTGCTTGGAGGTGTGTGGGAAGCCCTGGCTCCTCATCCCCAACAAACACATTGGAACTGGGCCCAGGAAACTAATTTAATATGTTGAATCTTATCATACTGTTCATTTTAAATACATGCAGTTTGTTGTATGAAGCTGCCAAGAGATCACTATAATGCCTCAGAAAGATAAATAAATAATAAACCTTGAAATTATCTACTTCTGTATCATTCATTGATTTGATAATATTGACTCACATAAAAGTACATAAGATCACTTTGATAGCACTAGTAGTTAATCATGAGTTATCTTTTGTATAGCTGTACCAAGAATTCAACTAAAATGGAAAGAGCACGAAGCTGATGCAAGCTGGTAAGCATCAGAAAGTTGACTGGCTATATAACCATGAATTTAATATTTCTAAACACTTTGGTAGATTGTCATAAAAAGTTAAAAGTTATGCAGAGTCAAATTCATGTATTCAAGGAACCAATCAATCTGGGCAGACAGAACTAAAGCGTTCAACGCATTTAAGAGAAAATTAGGGGACAGCTGTGTGACAAGAATGACTTGTATACAGACTTTCCAAAAGGGTAGACAAAGGGTAGACAAACTAGACCATAGAAAAGACAAACAGATAAAAGAAGAGATGATGTATTAGTTGAAATATAAATTGAGGGACTTCCCTGGTAGTCCAGTGGTTAAGAATCTGCCTTATGAAGCAGGGTACACAAGTTTGATTTCCAGTTGGCAAACTCAGATACCACATGCCACAGAGCAATGAAGCGCACGCACCACCTTGTGGGCCAGAACTAAGACCGGACACAACAAAATAAATAAATTTGTTGTTCAGTTGCTCAGTCATGTCTGACTCTTTGGGACCCCGTGGACTGCAGCATACCAGGATTCCCTGTCTTTTAACATCTCCTGGAGCTTGCTCAAACTCATGTCTTTTGAGTCAGTGATGGCATCCAACCATCTCAACCTCTGTCATCCCCTTCTCCTCCTGCCTTCAATCTTTCTCAGAATTAGTATCTTTTCTAACTATTTGGCTCTCTACATGAGGTGACCAAGTATTGGAGCTTCAGTTTCAGCATCCATCCTTCTAATGAATATTCAGGATTGATTTCCTTTAGAATTGACAGGATTGATCTCCTTGCAGTCCAAAGGACTCGCAAGAGTCTTCACGTAAGAGTCCTTGTCCTCCTAGTGGTTACCAAAGAAAAACTGCAGTGGACAAAATTAAACACGTAGATCTTATTCAATACTATGACAATAAGTGATGGAGTTTAAATGAAAGTCCACTAAAGTAAAATGCAGGAGTATTTTTAAGCATTGGCAAATGTGGAGAGCATATACTGGAGACTTAGGGGAAAGTCAGTCTACATATTAGGCATCTGTGTCTGCTAATTGTAACTTTTCAACATTGGGCTCTTACCCTCTCAAAGAGACTGGGAAATAGGAGTGTGCTTTCCTTTGATGATGCTATTTCCAAAAGATGGTTCTCATGTCCTTGAGAAAGGCATTTATTAGCTATAAAAGTAAATAGGCTGGGAGAAGATTTACATCTCAAAAGGACGGAGAAAGAATTTACAATTATAAGTTTTCTAAATGAAGTGCTCTAAAAAAAAGGTCAGGGGCCTATGGACAGGAAGAAATTTGTCTCAAGTTTAGTCAAGCTGGGGGAACACTAAAGCCCTCTTGATCAAGGGCTGAAACATTTGTATCCACTTATTCCTCTTTATAAAGATAATGTCTTACACATACTTAGTGCACAGTAAATATTTAATAAAACCACAAAATATTAAAGATGGAAAAGATTTTATGACACATCCAATCCAATCTTCCTCATTAATACATTTTTATTTATGTATTATATGTAGCATAATATATAATACAAAAGACATACACATGAATTATAAATTACTAGAGATAATTATATATATACTACAAAAGGTAGATGTGATAATTTCTAAGCTATGCTATTGTGCTAAGAAAAGTCTCTTTCAGATATTTAAGAGTAGTTTAAAAAGTCAGAACATAGGCTTTGATCCTACTGGTTTTTCCTTAGATCTTGAAAGAGACAGTAGTTACTAAAAGTTTAAATCAGCTTGAAAGATAAACATCTTGAAGGGTCGGACTCATCCAGTGCTATCCCCAAGCTTATTGCACTTTATAATACAGAAAGTCTTTCTTCTTTCTTAAATTCTGTTTTCATTCAGAAATGATATTTTCAGTCGGTTACATCTAAGACAAATCAATCTACCCCTTTTAAGAGTAGGGACACTGCAACAAGTTGTTTGAAAAAAGGACTATATAATATTGTGAAATGAAAATATCTCCTGCCATATTAACAAACAAGAAATGTGACAGCCGTCAGTGATTTCTGGCCTCCCGATGTGAATGTGTGAATGTAGGCTACCAAAACTGTGAGCCAGCTGATGTTGCCAACCCCCAGTGTAACTGGGAGGAGCTGGGGGAAGGTAGGAAACAAGGTGAACAAGGAAACAGGATTGGCCCCAGATAGCTGCAGTGCATATGAAAGAAATGAATCCAGAGAGCCCAGAGGCTTGAACTTCCCTTATATAGAATGCTAAACTGCTTAACTTGATACCTGACCTTTGATGTTCAGACTGGCTGCTCCCTTATTTGCAAACTTGTATATAGCCTGACTTCCCCTCCTGTCTCCTTGGAGCAGTTTCCTCAGCACTCCTGAGATGCTGTCTCCTGGGCTCAGAGTCCTAAACATCCCCACCAAATAAAATAACTCTCTACTTTCAGGTTGTGACTATGTTTTTTAGTTGACAATATCCCTATTTCCTTTTTCCAAATGGCACAACTTCCTTCAGTCTGGGAATTCTAACCATTAAAATATCTTGCCCTATGAATGTAAATCAATCCTAAAGGAAATCAACCCTGAATATTTAATGAAAGGAATAATGCTGAAACTGAAGCTCCATTACTTTGGCCACTTGATGACTGAGGGCAGGAGGAGAAGGGGGCAACAGAGGATGAGACGGTTCAGTTCAGTTCAGTTTAGTCGCTCAGTCCTGCCTGACTCTTTATGACCCCATGGATTGGAGCACGTCAGGCTTCCCTGTCCAACACCAACTCCCAAAACTTGCTCAAACTCATATCTATTGAGCCGGTGATGCCATCCAACCACCTCATTCTCTATCCTCCCCTTCTCCTTCTGCCTTCAATCTTTCCCAGCATCAGGGTCTTTTCAAATGAGTCAGTTCTTCACATCAGGTGGCCAAAGTATTGGAGTTTCAGCTTCAGAATCAGTCCATCCAATGAATATTCAGGACTGATTTCCTTTAGGCTGGACTGGTTGGATCTCCTTGCTGTCCAAGGGACTCTCAAGTGTCTTCTCCAACACCATAGTTCAAAAGCATCAATTCTTCGATGCTCAGCCTTCTTTATAGTCCAATTCTCACATCCATACATGACTACTGGAAAAACCAAAGCTTTCACTAGACAGACCTTTGTTGGCAAAGTAATATGCCATCTAGGTTGGTCATAATTTTTTTCCAAGGAGCAAGTATCTTTTAATTTCCTGGCTGCAGTCATCATCTGCAATGATTTTGGAGCCCCCCAAAATAAAGTCAGCCAATGTTTCCATTGTTTCTCCATCTATTTGCCATAAAGTGATGGGACCAGATGCCATGATCTTAGTTTTCTGAATGTTAGGTTTTAAACCAACTTTTTCACTCCATCTTTCATTTTCACCAAGAGGCTGTTTAGTTCTTCTTTGAAGAAATATGGTGTCATCTGCATATCTGAGGTTATTGATATTTCTCCTGGAAATCTTGATTCCAGCTTGTGTTTCATCCAGTCCAGCATTTCTCATGATGGACTCTGCATAGAAGTTAAATAAGCAGGGGGATAATATGCAGCCTTGACGTACTTCTTTCCCGATCTGGAACCAGTTTCTTGTTCCATGTCCAGTTCTAAGTGTTGCTTCTTGACCTGTATACAGGTTTCTCAGGAGACAGCTCAGGTGGGCTGGTATTCCCATCTCTTTAAGAATTTTCCACAGTTTGTTGTGTGAGATGGTTAGATGACATCACTGGCACAATGGTCATGAGTTTGGTCAGACTCTAGGAAACAGCGGAGGACTGGGAAGTCTGGCATGCCGCAGTCACGGGGTCATCGAGTCAGACACAGTTCAGCCACTGCACAACAACAGTGAATCTAACAATTGACTGTTAAAGATGATTTCCAATCTATACAACCCCTTCTGAGCTATTCTGTTTATTTTTTAATGTGTATTCTATGTATTTTCTCATGTGAAAGATAAGCCAATATTATTTAAAAGACCAAATTTATGGAAGCCTTAAAAAAATTCCCCACCCTTATGATTTACATAAAAAATGAATCATGCAAACTAACTCAAGTTTTCAATATTTGTAACACAAAGATTTCTGTCAAAAAAACAGTTGGAAATAACATGCTGTTTGCAATGTAATTGTTACTATTCACTAAAGCAGAAAAGGGAAATGTGGAGAGCTAAAAGGCTGACAGCCTAGTCATTTAAAACTACAGGTTGTCTCAGGAATGACAATGGTTTTGAAATTCAGCTCAACCCATGCCGAGAAGTTGCTAGCTCTAGATATTGGAGAATATTTAACACTTTAGTTGAATAAGTTTTTCCTCTTTCTTTTTCTCCTCAGAACATTTCAACTAACCAAGGAAATCTTATCCTTTGTATTTTAAACTATATTAAATATTCAAGCGGGCACTGGTCTTCTCTGCAGAGAGCTTCTGGGATCTGAATTTTTAATGAGGATATTTGTTTAAACGTGAGTGATCAACAGAGCTGCAAAGACCACAAATGGTTTGTTTTTTTTCTGCTAGGAAAAAAACAAGAAAAGAACAGAAAGCATAGGCTATGTGTGTAACTCTTATTTTTTTTAATTTATTTTTTATTTTTACTTATTCATTTATTTACTTTATTGTTTTGTGGCCATGTGCTGCGGCATGCAGGATCTTAGTTCTCCATCCCTGTATTGGGAATGTGATATCTAGCTACTGGACCATACGGAAGTCCCATGTGGAACTTGTAATAGACCCACATATTTGCTTAGGGTTTTTGTTTGTTTTTAATTCTTAAAGCGATCTTCCCGACCCAGGAATCAAGCCCATTTCTCTTGCAGTGCAGGCGAATTCTTTACCACTGAGCCACCCGGGAACATCCAATTATCAGCAGCATTGCCCCAAAACAACAGTTCCAGTTGTGAGCTGCTCTGAATCCAGCCCTTGACTTCGATTTCAAACTAAGTAGTGACCACTTGTCAGACTTCTCCTCCTCCCCATAGACCAGCCTTTTCTCCATATTTTAAACCGGACTTGTGATCCTGACAGTTAGTGCCCTAAAGAAGGAAATGGCAACCCACTCCAGTATCCTTACCCAGGAAATCCCAAGGACAGAGGAGCCTGGCAGGCTATAGACTGGGGTTGCAAAGAGTTGAACTTAGCAACTAACAGCAACAACTATTGTCCTACAGAGCTACAGAATTCTCCCTGAAACCCAAGAACCACCATCTGCTGGCTGTGTTCTGGAAACCTAATAGAACTTTTAGGTTGTGGCATCATTGTTTCTAGATATCAAGTGCCCTAGTCTCAAACCTTATGAGCAATTTCAATCTGAAGTTGGAAGTTCCCTCACCAGGGTGTCCGACCTGAGAGATTCTCAGGCTCCTCGGTTCCTCTGTGTGCTTGCTTGTCCCTGAAAAGGACTCTCTCCTGGACCAAGCGTTAAGTCAATTTCCACTGGATCTTTTCACCAGGAGGCCTTGACCTTAGACCCCATCCTTGCCAGGCCTGCAAATCTCAGTTATAGCAAGAATCCTGTGAAGTCACTTTAGGGAAAGTTCCCTACCCTTGACATCTATTCACCTTTGTTATGCCATCTACACAGCAGTACTTGCCATCTGCTTCTACAAGGATTAAATTATGAGCCTCAGCAGCTACTGACAATCAACACCCCCTGAAAAGAGTTCAGCGTGGAGAGCAGAATAAGACATTCTGTGTTCTGGCGGGGGGCGGGGGGGGCGGAGAAAACAAAACTGGCAGAACAGGTCTTCAGATATTTATTTTCAGGAGAAGATTTTATGAGCCCAGTTCTTACATCTCCTCAAATCTAGAAAATAGCTAAAATCCTTTATGGTGATGTCTGCTTCTTGTGACTAGCAATAACCTTCACAACACTAACAGAAACCTTTTGACAAAATATGTGCTTGATTACATGTACTCTCCCTTCAGGAAAATCACATTTATACTGATCCTCTCCCCACCTCTTTGGAGCAGTTTCACAGAACTATCTGAAGCGATATCTGCTGCACTAGAGTTCTCATTTTGCCCCTCATGTTGCTTTGTTTTGCTTCTTCCAGTCAACAGTTTAGTTATCAAATGTACCCCAGATGATATCTGATCACCCTGTTAGGTAGTTAGAATAGGAAACAGGAGTCCAGAATGGCAGTGGCTAAAAGATAAGGAAGAGAAAAGCCCATGAAAATAGAACTAAGGAAGGTCTGAGGACCAGAGTGAGGACCTCAGGTAGAACTAACAACACTCCTGGCTAACCCAATTTACATAGGACAAGCCCAAGGGGAGGACAAACATAAAAAGGGGGGCCAAAGCGCTCTCTCTCCCACACACTGGGGCATTCTTTTCTTCCCGTCTTTGGGTCGACATGCCCTCACGCTTCAAGGATGGATTCTCCTGCTATTATTTAAATAAAATAGAGCCGTAATACTGAACTGTAACACTGATTTATCTAAGAGCTATAACATGGTTTGTCCAAGATCCGAGAGCTGTGACCCGCCGAGGGCTTTAATGTCCATCACTCCAAAACAGCACCGAGGAGCATACACTCACGTGACAGCCCCGATGTGCCTTCAGCAAGAAACTTGTTAGGTCAGTTAGGCCAGAGTTCCCCTATCTTTGAGGTCCCCTCTTAGGAATTTCCCACCCACTGATCCCCTCACTCTGTTTCTTTGCTATATATTCCCTCTTGTACTTGCATTTGGAGTCAAGCCCAGTTCTACACTAGAGTGTCTCTCCCCCTACTCAACACTTTCTGGATAAAACCTGATTTTGCCACATTAATAACTATCTGTTTGGTTTTCTCTAACACCCCAGCTTGTCCCATTATCTTGAGTAACTCTGGCTTCTCTGATGCCCTGATTCGTTTTGCAGCTGCCACATGATTCTTCACAAGAGAAAAGGTTTGCGTGGTTGGCCACCAGCCCTGTGCTCCTCGATTTTTGACTTTGTGGTCTTCTGACTGCACACAAGGAAAAGACCAAGATAGGATAGTGCCATCTTTGTTTAACCTCTTTCTGTGGCTCTTTTTCTTTTCTAAATTTGAGCCCACAGCTACTAAATAATCAGAGAGATAATGTACCAAATACTATCATCCCCAATAAAATTATACTAGCCTGAATTGGAAGGTATTTTAGACATCCTCCAATCTACCACCATTTTACAATCAAGTAAATTGAGGCTCGAGACTCTGTATTTCTACTTAATGGCAAACTTAGGATTAGAGATCAGTTCCTTCTCACTTCAATTCATGGTCCTTTCTAATAGAACATATTGCCTTATAAAACTGACATTTTTCTTTGTCAATGTACTCTTCTTTGTTGCTTTGTTGGCATTTTATCTATTGCCAATTTACTTAACTGCCTTCAATAATATTACATTTCTCATGTGTGCTATTCCTTTTTCAGAGAGGCTAAAATAGGAGTTATATTATCAGACACTTGTGAGTTCAAAACCTGCTCTCCCCCTTACATGTGATCTCTCACCCACTCCATCTGAAATATGTAAAAGTGAGGTGGAAGATACTAATAGAATAGTATTTATTTATCATCACAAGCTATAAATGTGGTATTGTAATATTCTTGCATGAGTTACAGAAATCTGCCAATTAATTGATTTGTATTTTTAACTACAGACCTTATCAAAATACCTATAACACAAATTAAAAAGAAAAACACAAATCTATATACTTTGGAGATGACAGAGACCCTGAACAGCCCAACCTGCTCCTTTGCTGATTGCTCCTAAGAGAATCAACCTCTTGTGATTGGATTTGTGAGTGGTGGAATTCAAAGCTAGCAGAACAAGGCGCTGGCAATTTCTGTAACACAGAAAAGTCTCAGCATGTCACTTACCAGATTAAAGACAATGCAAGTGGACTTCATCCTTGGTTGTTTTTTTTTTTAATACAAACAATAGTTTTATAGAGAACTGAATTTTGATCCATGTCTAAGATAGGTAATTTTTGGATTTTGTAGTGACAGATTCTGTTATATGATCAATTTTGTTACCTTTTTTTCCCCAGGAAAACCTGTCTTCAACATTCAAAATGATTCATGGTATTTTACAGATAGTAAAAGAGTAACTACTACCCTATGGAATTTACTTCAAATGGAGAGTTTATCTCTTATTGCAAGGGCTGTTATTTATTCCTTTTTTTTTTTTTTTTTTAATACATCTTGTTGCCTCCAGCTAGGAATCCTCCTTTGAAATACCATGGAAACAAGAAAATATGCCTCATTAAATTTTCCTTGCAAGAGAAAAATAGAAAGAATTTTTAAATTGTAGAGTAGATAAAAATATAACACATTTCCTGTAGGAGTGATTAGACTGTCCTTTAAAATTCTTTAAGGAAAGGTATCAGAGTTGGTAGAAAAAAAAATTGGTGTCTTTATATTTGTGAAATTGTAACAATTTAAGAAAAGTAATAGCGTATTGTATTTCTTGAATAAATACTGAAAATAAACTTCCTCAATAATTTTTCATATTTAGTACTAAATAACATTTCAGATATATTATAAAAGCAACTATTTCTAATAATGCATAAACATAATTATGAGTGACATTAGAGAACTTCTCAATTAACAAACAGCTTTCCTTGTGGGTCAGATGGTAAAGAATCTGCTTGTAATACAGGATACTCAGGTTTGATCCCTGAGTTGAAAAGATCCCCTGGAACAGGAAATGGCAACCCACTCCAGTGTTATTGCCTGCAGAATTCTATGGACAGAGGAGCCCAATGGGCTACAGTACATGGGGTCACAAAGAATGGGAAATAATTGAGAGATTAATTCTTTCTTTTTTCTATTTGCATTAACACTTTCTGGTTAAGGAGAAGAACTTCAGAGACAAAACAAAAAACACCTTTTTCATTTAGCTCTATAGTAACTTATGAGTTACTCTACTATGATGGACATGTTTCTTCAACAGATGAGACCAGAACCAAGTAGAGTCTTCAGCTATTTCATAATATAAGTAAAGCTTTTAGTGAGATAGGAGCTTTTGAATTATCTGGTCTTTTAATGGCCAAGTAATAAAGAAAATCCTTTGCCTTAAATATATTCTAGCTTCCCCCACAAAATTGAAGCCAAAATTGACACATTTATATCATATGAAGTGTTAATGCTATCATCATATAGCTTGGATCTTGGGACTTGATGAAAATGTTAGTTTTTAGAAATGTTAACTTTATCCTTCCTAATTAGAATAAGTCGAATGTATAGATCTCAGAATGCACAATCACCATTAGTCAGAATCTCCTCCTCTTTATTCTGCCACCTTGTACTGTATTGTGTATTCTAAACTAAGGCAGCAACTATTAGCAACGTGTCCTGAATTAAACATTCCCCTTTTGAATAAAACTGAATGATGTTTTTAAAAGCACACTGGGAAGTGAAAGGAGTTATTGATTTTTGTTGAGTTAGCATTTTGTACATTGAAATCCACTTTAACAACAGAAATCAATATATAACTCTTTCAAAGCACTGTTTTGGAATTGTTACTATTGTGTTTTGGTTTTTTTCCCCCTCTCTCCTAAACCATGGATGTAATTCATTTAGTAACATGTTAATTTCCTATCCATCTGGATTGAAAGGTTTCTAAGTTAGTGATGTATTAATTGAGCTACCTAAAGGGTAGCATGGAGCCTTTAACACATTAAGCAAACACAGTGCTTTGAGGTATAACATGACAGGCCCAAAATATGACTTGTGCACAGCAATTAATCATCTAAATCTAGACAACATTGTTATGCTTCAGCAACTGATGGCTATTTTCTGGCAGTTAGGGATCTGAGTTTTGTTCTATTTCTTCTAAAAAGAACATGAGGAGGAGGGAGTCATTATTAGACTTCACAGATTTTAGGTATCAGATGACAATGGTCCCGGTCCACATAGATTGCATGACTGAGTCTCAATCACTCCCTGATGTTGGGAAAGACTGAAGACAGGAGGAGAAGGGGATGACAGAGAACAAGAAGGTGGGACGGCATCACTGACTCGATGGGCTCTGGGAGCTGGTGATGGACAGGGAAGCCTGGTGTGCTACAGTCCATGGGATTGCGAAGAGTCAGACATGACTGAGCGACTGAACTGAACTGAACTGAGTCTCAATAACCGCAGTTTCAACCTGCATTAAATCAAATAAGGTACCTGAAGTTGGCTGATAATGCTTGGTATAAATAAGTCATTCCAATAATATCCAGATTTTCTTTTTTTTTCTTATCTTGTTTTCTTAATTGCCTTGTTTTCTCATAGACTGTTCACTTGAGCTCTCAAATCCCTTTGCTTGGTTAGTTTTGCTTACTACGTGGCTATATAATGTTATAATAATTAGATAAATTATATGTATCATTATGAATGATGAATATTTTTTCTTCACATGATAAATACATATTGTTTTTCTTTCTTTTTTGTTTAAAAGTTAGCAACAGAGTTCACTTCTTTTGAATTCTTGATAATGTCAGAAAAAAATTTGCTAACTCTGCTTGTTACTTATTTTAAACTTGGTGGACATTTTCATCCTCAATTTTGCAGTCTAATATCTGTGAGAGAACAACAGTATTTTTGAAATTATTGAGCTTGATATTGCAAATCTATAAGTTTTACCTCATCCATTTACTTTCTTTTTCTTTTGGACATTTGTAAATATAACAAGAGGAAGAGACATTAGCTGTCTGCCAGGATTCCTAAAGAGGAAAAAACAATCTTCACACCTATGTGTGTATACCAAGGAAATGAAACTACGTGGGGTAGGAAAGATTCCATCCTGGGGTAGGAAATGTCAACCCACTCCAGTGTTCTTGCCTGGAGAATTTCATGGACAGAGGAAACTTGAGGGCTACATTCCATAGGGTCACAAAGAGTCAGACTCGACTAACCAAAGAAAACACACACACTTGATCTACAAGCAGGAAGATGGGAAGTCACGTGATGAACAACATTGTTTCTGTACCAATTTTGACAAGAGATTGTTTGCATGATTAGCACCTGTTTTACAGAATTGTTCAGGTTCCTTCATTCATCTTCCACCTTCCATATTTATTCACTGACACACACACACGTATAAACTGCATGGGAAGTTTGTTATTCAGTCACTAAGTAACGTCTGGCTCTGCGACAACATAGACTGCAACTTGTCTTCCCTGTCCTTCACTACCTTGCAGGGTTTGCTCAAACTCATGTTCATTGAGTCGACGATGCCATTCAGCTATCTCATCCTTTCTTAGCCACTTCTCCTCCTGCCCTCAATCTTTCCCAGCATCAGGGTCTTTTCCAGTGAGTCAGCTCTTCACATCAGGTGACCAAAGTATTGGAGCTTCACTTTCAGCATCAGTCCTTCCAATGAATATTCAGGGTGGATTTCCTTTAGGATTCATTGATTTAAATGGAAAGTATAGTTCATTTCTAATATCAATATTTTACTGACTTTAACCCATTTTGAATCTGGATCTCAAATAGCAGAATAACCTCTATGGGAAAAGAAGAATGAGGAATTAAAAAAGCTCAGAGAGAGTTTATGGGGAGCAGGAAAGATGTACAAAGAAGGTAGTTCCCTAGCTAAGGGTAACAGGAGGAATCAGCCAAGCAAATTGGAAGAAAGAAAGACTGAGGGGAGGATGGAGGAATATATTAAGTACAGGGAAACCAATTGGTTCAAGGCAAAAAGGTGTGAAAGATGACAACCTGCCAAAGGGTAAAGGTTGTAGACCGATTATAGATGCAATAGCAGGATTGACAGGTGAGATTGGGAAAGCAATTATAAGGAGTTTAAATTCAGAGCACAGCCTCACCTTTAAGTATCAACACCACTTTTCTATCTGTCTAATATTCACTCATATTTTAGCAATTGACTGCATGGTCATATCTTTTGCAGTCCTCAGGACCTAAAATCTATCCTCTGAGTTTCTGTATTTTGGGGTTCATACTTTCAGTGTAACATAACAGAAAAAAATTTTCACCCAGAATATGTTGAATCTGACCTATTATTGATTAAATGACTTGCCCTTAAGATCTTTTCATGTCTCTAAGTCTAGGAATACTTCACTCCTTAAAGCTCCTGCATAGTTTTTCATAATGTGTGTTCATTTCCACAAAACTTCACTTACTTTGTATTTTTGCAAATGTTTATTTACAACTCAATATTTAAAAAAATTTTTGGGTGTGTTTCCTTACTAATTAGTTAGGTTGAAAATTATTTGAGGACATTTTATTACTCATCTGATTTTTTGCCTTTATATATATTTACCATATTTTTGTACTGTCAATGTTTATTCATTGGTATACTTTTTACATATAATTAAACAATATATTTATTAATTTACATATCTACAATATTTTACCTCCTTTTTATATGTTGTAATATTTTCTCCCATACTGTTCCTTGTATTTTAACTGTATTATGGCATATTTTGTTTAAAAACTGTTTATATCTGATACCATCAAAACTATCAGATTGATTAGAGATGACTAGAAATGAAAAAACTGTATTTTTTTCCTTGTGAATTTCAAGTTGTAGATGTCCCATATTTTATTCATAATGATTTCATAGTTCTGTTTTTCTTTAGTTTTACATTTAGGTGTAACTGAAATTTATCTTAGAAAAAGTATAAAATTAGAACTTTATCACCCACTGAATGGAAGAGGGAATGCCTATGGATCATTCTGTTGCTTGAAGAAATTCAGCTCTGCAGAAACTCTTTGGTTCTTGTGATGATAGAAAGAGAGACCAAAAAGACTAATGCTAAAAGAGGGACAAAACTAACAATAGCAAAGGAAGGGTTTATGTAAGAAAAAGAAACAAAACTACTTCCACAATTTCATTTAATGGCCTAACTTGCTAGAGAAAAAAATATCCAATATTTGTGACACATGGCACAATGAAAACCCAGACTTTAGAGGAGTTGAGCAAACATTTTAGCTCATGGGCACAAGAAATTAGAGTAAGTAACCACCACTGGTCAGAGGCCAGCACTCTGTCAAGAAAACATGCTCTGAGTCAAATTCCTTAAGAAGCTATTTTTCCAAAACAACTGGAAAGTTAATAATACCATATATGAAATTTGACTTTAGAATCCTCCCAGGAAAATCAACTGCTTAAATGGAGACAAAAGATAAGTAACTAGTTTCTTAACTTTAAAAAATTATAAATGTTGTGTTTTCTATTTCAAGTTTAAGTCTGACTACTAAGCAGATAATTCAAAACAGGATTTTTTTGTTTTTGTTTGTTTCTGGCCCAACTGAAAATTAACAGAACAAAGTACTCTAGCAGAAAGGGCATGGAATTTTGATCTCATTTTACACAGGTTTAGCATAATTACTTGGATATTTTGTAACTCCCTTCACTTCTGTGTCCTTTAGTTTTTCTTAGCTACAACATCCATTAGGATGGCTACTATAAGGGGAAAAAAAAAACAACAAAACACCCCACTTACATCAGTGAACAGATAATACAGACAGAAAACCAACAAACCAACAGTGGTCTTAAATGACACAACAGACCAGTTAGACATCTCCTGGGTCAGGAAGATACCCTGGAGAAGGAAATGGCAACCCACTCCAGTATTCTTGCCTGGGAAATCCCATATGAAGGAAAGTTAAAGGGCTCAAAATAGCCTGGAGTTAAAACTCCCCTCCTGGTCCTCCTTACCATTCTATGCAAAACAAAGAACTCTCCCACCTGAAGAAAAAAATGGACATTAAGGTTGATTATGCCCAGCTCCCATCTGATCCTAGCCTCTGGCAGGGCTCCAGAATTCCTTGCCCCAGGCATTTAAGAGATAATTAATCTGAACAACCTTGGAGAAGAATAGCCCCCCTTAAGACAGTAGGTTTCCACATATAAGCATATATACCCTTACTCTTTTCTTGGGTTAGTGCAGCAGCTCACTAATCTGACTGCTGCCCCTTCTTGCCTCATTAAAGGGGATCTGTTCCTGTAGAGTACGGGTCTCATTCTTTTTCCAAACCCTACCTTCTCTAACTCCTTTACCCTACACCATGGACACAGCAGCCAGGTGGGCGATGGTGAGCGATGGAATCACAAAAAAGTCAGACTAAACAACAACATAGAACATTCCATCCAGAAACAGCAGAATACACATTCTTTTCAAGTTCACATGGAACTTTCCTCAGCATGAATCATGTGCTGGGCCACAAAACAAGTCCTAACAAAATTAAGAGAATAGAAATTATCTGAAGTGTTTTTTTCCCAGCCACCATGGTATGAAGCTAGAAAATCAATTAGAGAAAGAAAAATGGGAAGAACAATAACACATGGAGACCAAGCAACATGCTACTAAAACAAAAATGGGTCAATGAAGAAATCAAAGAGGAAATCAGAAAATACATCAAGACAAATGAAAATAGTAAGACAACATTCCAAATCTATGGAATGCAGCAAAAGCAGTTCGAAGAGGGAAGTGTACAGTGATACAGGCTACAAGAAAAACCTCAAACACCCTACCTAACCATCTAAAGAAATTAGGAAAAAAGAAAAAACAAGCTAAGCCAAAAGTCAGCAGAAAGAAGAACATAATAAATATCAGAGGGAATTTTAAAAAGAGGCAAAAAATTAGAAAAGATCAATAAAAACAGGAGCTGATTTTTTAAAAAGATAAGCAAAATTGATAAACTTTTAGCCAGGCTCACCTAGCAAAAAAGCAAGAGGACTCAAGTAAACAATGTAGAGTTTCCTCAGAAAACTATAGAACTATAGGGAAATGGGAAATTATCAGTGAATAAGTATAGAGTTTCAGCTTTACACGATGAAAATAGTTATGGAGATGGAAGATGATGGTTACACAAAATTAAGTGGTATTAATACCACTGTGCACATAAAAATAGTAAAGATGGTAAATTTTGTTATGTTTGGTATAACACAATAAAAACAACTGTTAAAAAAGTTACACTGTAGTGTGACTAATACTAAGATCAAGTGACAGGTGTTTGGAGAGTATTTAAGCAGGGCATTTTAATCAAAATGGAGAAGTAGGATGGGGTTGATCATCGGCCTTGGAGAATTCCAGAGAGAGGAGCTGATGTCCTACACCCCTCTGTAGGCTAAGTCTGAGAAGGCTTACCTGTGGTGTGTTTTATGAAATACTACATAACAAGTATTATTGTAGACTTTAGGAGGATTGTCAATCAGAGAAGAACATGTTTACAATCTTTACTTCATTAAGCAGAGATGCCTGCAACTTCAGAGAATTATGAGGTCATATCATATGTGCCTTGTTTCACAGACTTCATTGGGGGGATTTCTTTCAAGGAAAGGAAGAGATGGAAGAAATCTCAGTGATCATTTGGCCTTACTCCCTCACTTTATAGAGAAAGTAATGAGCCCAGGAAAATTAAATAACTTAACCAAGGTCACATGTGCTACCTGATAGCTGGATGTGTAAAGCAGATCCTGTAGCCCCCGTTCAGATTATACATACATGGCCCTTACAGCAGAGATATATTTACAGCACATTGACAGGCAGCAAGATATTGATTTTCATCACAAACTCTTCTTGTAGATTATAATTGAGAGCAAATTTTGATGATATATGTGACTCTGTCATCAATATCTCTGGGAAGTATCAAATTAATGGGTCAAACCAAAAGTAAAATGTTGATCTTGAAGCAGTAATATTAAATAAGTGTAAGGGTTAAGTTATTGTGGTGAAAAGTAAGGGTTTTCTGAATGTGACTTAGGACGTTGACAGTGCACATGAAAACCAATTTCTCTATTCACTAGGCCATAGGTAGCCTCTCAATCTATCACTGAATGATACGCTCCACTCTCTGATTTCATCTACTTCTCAAAATGTCCCTGACATTTTATAAGTACAAAGTAAGCCCCTACATTCCACCAGGGACCTCTACAAATACTATTCAGTCTTATTCACATGTGAGCAAATATTCTATTCTTCTGGAGGAGTCAAGTCATTTAAAAATCTTAAGTAGATTCTGCTGTAAAAATCAGAATTGCTGCTTTGGGATATATGAGTCTTTGATAGTATTACTCATGTAGGAAATGCATTTTTCATAAAATATCATAGAATAGAGCTGGTTTTCATCTATCCCTGGAATAACATAGAGCATATGAATTACAGCTGACTTAACAGTGACATGTATTAAAAAAAAAAAAAACAGTGACATGTATTAATATGTGAGCATATGGTACACTGTAATATGCTTGATCAAAATTTAACCACCAATTCTTTAAAAGCCTGATCCAAGCAATTTGGAAGTAGGAATAAGGTAAAGAAAAGAATACTAGAGGAAATAAATCTACGAAAAACATTGTTTCTGGATGATTCTAACAGTTATTAAATATAGGAAAACAATATTTTTCCCTTTATTTCTGTTTCATCTCTTCCTTAATTCTCCACTTGATTTCTATAGCTTATACATCCCATTACCGCTGTATTCAGGGATAGCATATATTTGAATAATGAAGGCTTGAGGATTAAAGTAAGACATTGGTAAAAGCCCAAGGGAAAATTTGGGCAGAGTGTACAAGTAGGATGAATGGAATGGATTTGGTAGGAGAAGTGGGGAGAACAAAAGAATGATAAAAGGGAGGGGACAGAAAAAGAGAGAATAGAGAATATTGTTGGTAATATTTATCTTCTGCAACCCAATCCCCAAAATAGATCTTAGAAGTGGGATAATCTTAATTACCAGAAACCAAGATGTATGAAAGATGTTGAAAATGTATGCCTCTGGGACACTGATACCATCTTAAGTTATTTACTCTGCACCCCCTTTAATTTAAATAATAATTTCTTGAATTTACAAGCTGAACAAAGCTTCAAATTCAAGTGAGAGAGGCTAATGTATAGCAATGAGTTTACAGTCTTTTCGAACCTGAAAAAAAAAATAGCATTCATCATTTCTGTGATTTCAGGAAAGAACTGCTATAAGCTTTTGAGAAATGTCAGAAATACACTAAACTGTATTTGTGTTTTATGTTTATGCAATACTTTTTATAGTGTAGTAAAACATGGTGTAATACAAAATCTGAACATTTAAAATCTTCAGTGTCAATCTAAAACTCATTAAAACAGAGATGCATTTCCCAGTCATTTTAGCTTCAAGTCTACCATGTTTAATAGTGATCAATTCATTTATTCAACACATATATATTTACCTATCATTTTTCTACTATCTACCATGTATTTTTCTGTATTGGCATAGAGTAGATTTCAATACACACACTGTCCTTACCCCCACAGAGTTTATAGTATAGGAAGATGAAGGCCACTGAGGTGCCTACTGTATACAATATATCCTCTTTGGTATGCTAATTAGAAAAATAGAAACATAAAATCATATAATATAGATTTTAATAGTCCTATCTTTACACTTTCCACTGGAAAGGAAAGGAGAATTGGTTTTAGATTATCCTTTGCAAATGATTATCCTGTTTCTGCTTAAATATATTAATTAATAGGTAGTTCACTAGTTTGTAGCTGACCTATTGTTTCTTATTCAGTTCTATTTATGAATTTTGGAAGAATCATCTTCTTTATGCTATAGAGTCTTTCCATCCTTGAACATAATGTTTTGGGTTTTTTCCATAAACATCTGGAACATTTAGGTTAGATTTATGTTTTAGGGTGGGTTTTTTGTTGTGACTGGTAAGAAGGTTTCTTAAATTTCTTGTTTAAATTGATGGTTCTACTATATTAGACATAAATCTTGTTTGCATTCACAGAATTGCTTGACCTTTCATTTCTTTCTCTCCCAAGTGCCCAACTGGAACCTTTTCCCCATCAGTTTTCTTTTTTAAAACTGGGATAATACACTCTCCCATGGAGTATGAAATATGGCTTCCTGAAAAGTGGCTGAGAGGTTGGAGATGTAACCCAGATACACAGGAAACTTAATATACTATGCGGTAAGCCTTGAACAATGAACCAGTAGAACAAGGGAAGCAGAAGGCAGATATGTTTTCCCACTGTCTTCTCTCCTCTGGGGGTTCCCTGGTGGCTCAGATGGTAAAGAATCTGCCTGCAAAGAAGGTTTGATCCCTGGATTGGGAAGATCCCCTGGAGAAGGGAATGGCAACCCACTCAAGTATTCTTGCCTGGAGAATTTCATGGACAGAGAAGCATCATGGGCTACAGTCCATGGGGTCACAAAGAATCAGACACAACTAGTGACTAACATCTCATTTTCTCTCCTCTGGATAGCTCTAAAGTAATCCAAGGTCAACCTTGCCAGGGGAGCCTGGAGGGAGCTGTGTCTTAGAAGTTCATTTGGAAGCAACATTATAATACTGCTGGAATGGTAATGCATTATATAGCCTTGCCTGCCTTACTTGTCTCTTGAGAAACCTGTGTGCAGGTCAGGAAGCAACAGTTAGAACTGGACATGGAACGACAGACAGCTTCCAAATAGGAAAAGGAGTACATCAAGGCTGTATATTGTCACCCTGCTTATTTAACTCATATGCAGAGTACATCATGAGAAACACTGGGCTGGAAGAAGCACAAGCTGGAATCAAGATTGCCAGGAGAAATATCAATAAGCTCAGATATGCAGACGACACCACCCTTATAGCAGAAAGTGAAGAGGAACTAACAAGCCTCTTAATGAAAGTGAAAGAGGAGAGTGAAAAAGTTGGCTTAAAGCTCAACATTCAGAAAACTAAGATTATGACATCTGGTCTCATCACTTCATGGGAAATAGATGGGGAAACAGTGGAAACAGTGTCAGACTTTATTTTGGGGGGCTCCAAAATCACTGCAGATGGTGACTGCAGTCATGAAATTATAAGATGCTTACTCCTTGGAAGAAGTTATGACCAACCTAGATAGCATATTAAAAAGCAGAGACATTACTTTGCCACCAAAGGTCCGTCTAGTCAAGGCTATGGTTTTTCCAGTAGTCATCTATGATGTGAGAGTTGGACTGTGAAGAAAACTGAGTGCTGAAGAATTAATGCTTTTGAACTGTGGTGTTGGAGAAGACTGGAGATCCAACCCGTCCATCCCAAAGGAGATCAGTCCTGGGTGTTCATTGGAAGGACTGATGTTGCAGCTGAAACTCCAATACTTTGGCCACTTAATGTGAAGAGTTGACTCATTGGAAAATACCCTGATGCTGGGAAGGATTGGAGGCAGGAGGAGAAGGGGACGACAGAGGAAGAGATGGCTGCATGGCATCACCGACTCGATGGACATGAGTTTGGGTAAACTCCGGGAGTTGGTGATGGACAGGGAGGCCTGGCATGCTGCAATTCATAGGGTTGCAAAGAGTCTGACACAACTGAGCAACTGAACTGAACTGAACATCTTTTCTTACCTCACTTTCATATTTTCCTTACACTACTCATCTAGGCTTGCATTTTTGCAAATAAAGTGTCAGTCCCTAATTCTGAGTTTGCTTTCTAGACAGCATTGACTAAAACATTATTAACATTGTAATACAATATAGCATTTTAAGAATATACAATTCAATAAATGAAAGTGGATCCTTATTTGACAGCAAACAGAAAAATGTTTTAATGGTTTAGAGACACAATTGTAAAAAGCAAGCATTTAACCTCTGCAGCATAAAATACAGGAAAATGTATTTTATTAAGTCAGACATTAATGAATATATATTGAATAAGCCATGAAAGGCAAGGCTTGAAGGAAAATACAGACACACTTGAATTCATTATGATTATATTTATAAATACAGATTGAAAGATAGCTAAGAATCTTTGATGAACTGTATCAGGAAAATAATTGTTATTACATGAGATATATAGAGATATTCTTTAAGTTAAGAAAAAATAAGTGCCTGTCTAGCACATTAGCATTGGGAACAGTAAGAAGAGGCCAAATTCTGATGTGTCCTAAAATAAGATTTGTGATGTAAAATAAAGAGAAAATCAAACATGAGAGTGAGATTTTTGGCTTGAGTCACTAAAAAAATGTAGTCAATGGCAATTGATTCAGAAGGCTCTTCAAGGAACAAATGTGTGGAAGATCAAGATGGCAGGTTTGGATGTGTCAATGCATAGATGCTCATTAAGAGGGGATATCACATATCTTTTTGGATATATGAGTAGGAACAATGTGAAAAACATGAGCTGTATCTATCCATCTGACTGTTGTTCAATGATTTGTTATTTAGAAGCATGTGAGGGATGAGTTCATCAAACATTTGAGTGTTTACAGAGAGGAACAAAGGGACAATGAAAAGTACTGACTGTTACAATGCTCCCTTGCCAAGAGGCTGGGAATAAGAGGGTAAAAGAGCAAAGAAGACTGTAGAAAAATGGGCAGTTTGGTAGGAGGAACATAGAGAAAGCTCTCCTGGGAGCTAAATTACAAAGTTAAATCAAGGAGGAAGTGATCCGCTCTGTCAAAAGCTGATGATTTATCAAGGAAAAAAAATGAGAATTGATTCTTGGATCTAGCAGTGTGGAAATCATTGATGGTCTTTACAAAAACATTTTCAGATAAGTAATTAGCATCAAAGTCTGATTAGAGTGGATTGAAGAGACTAAGAACGGAAACTGGAGATAGTAAGAATAGACAACCTTTCAGGAATTTTGCATCAAGTGAGAGGCAAGAAATTGGAGGAGGTAGATGAAGATGAAAGAGGAGAGTGAAAAAGCTGGTTTAAACCTCAACATTCAAAAAATGAGGATTCCACAGTATCCAGTCCTATCACTTCATGTCAAATAGGTGGGGAAACAATGGAAACAGTGACAGACTTTATTTTCCTGGGCTCCAAAATCACTGCAGATGGTGACTGCAGCCATGAAATTAAAAGAC
Source organism: Antilocapra americana (assembly GCA_007570785.1). Lineage (NCBI taxonomy): Eukaryota > Metazoa > Chordata > Mammalia > Artiodactyla > Antilocapridae > Antilocapra > Antilocapra americana. The sequence continues at coordinate 3,324,794 of ML661250.1, read as the reverse complement.
ACTTGCTCCTTGGAAGAAAAACTATGACAAAACTAGACAGTGTATTAAGAAGCAGAGACATTACTTTGCCAGCAAAGGTCCATCTAATCAAAGCTATGGTTTTTCCTATAGTCATGTATGGATGTGAGAGTTGGACAATAAAGAGCGCTGTGTGCCAAAAAATTGATTCTTCTGAACTGTGGTGTTGGAGAAGACTCTTGAGAGTCCTTTGGATGGCAAGGAGATCAAAACAGTCAATCCTTAAGGAAACCAATCCTGAATATTCATTGAAAGGATGATGCTGAAACTTAAGTTTCAATATTTTGGACACCTGATATGAAAAGCTAACCCATTAGAGAAGACTCTGATGCTGGGAAAGATTAATGGCAGGAGGAGAAGGGCATGACAGAGGACAAGATGGTTAGATGGCATCACCAACTCAATGGAGATGACTTTGAGGAAGCTCCAGGCAAAACCTGGTGTGCTGTAGTCTATGGGGTTGCAGAGTCTGACAAAACTGAGTGAATGAACAACAAAGATGAAGATAAACATGAAAAAAAATTAATGTGAGGAAATACTAGCATGGTTACAAATATTAGAGTTCTCCAGAGAAAGAAGGATTTACTAATGTGGCTTATTTTTTTATGTGATGAGACTTACAGATGAACAATTTTAAAAAATTATGCATATCTAGTTTTTGTAGGACCATTTGTTGAAAAGACTCTTCTTGCTGCACTGAATTGCTGTATCCTTTGTCAAAAAATGAATTGAATCCATCATTAGGCATATTTCTGGACTCAACTCTGTTTCATCGATCTACTTGTCTATCTTTTTGTCTAGAATACAGAATGCTAGACTGCGTCCTCTTTTTTCAAAGTGTTTCAGCTATTTTAGGTTTCTGGCCTTTTTATTTGAATATTAGAATAAGATTATCAATTTGCATTTTTACTGTAATTGTATTGAATTTGTAGACAAACTTTGGGGTAATTGACATCTACATAATATTGAATATTTGAATCAATTAACATCATATATTGGCTAATTTATTTATATCTTCCTTAATTTCCTAAACAATGTTTTATAATGCTTTATAATTTTATATGTATTGATATTGCTATTTTTGCCAATTTTTCTCAAAATACATCAAATTTTTTATGCTAACATAAGTGATTTTTGATACAATATGAATTTTGCTTTCAAAATGAATCCCTATCACTTGAAAAAGAGTCTATAGATTTCTTTTTTTAGTACAAAAGGAGGACTACATCCACTTAAAACAGCTTTCAAGAAGTACATTAGTCATTTAAAAAAACTTATGACAATACTTGAGATCTACTCTTACATGATTGTTGTTCAGTCTCTAAGTCGTGTCCAACTCTTTGTGACCCCATGGGCTTCAGCATGCCAGGCTTCCCTGTCCTTCAGTATTTACCAGAGTTTTCTCAGACTTACATATGATAATGGTTTCAATTGAATTTCCAGTTGTTCATTACTAGTATATAGTAATACAATTCGTTTTTTGTATATTGGTCTTAAATCCTGCATATGTTCTAAACTCACCAATTAGTTCTATTTTTCACAAATTAGGTACTATTTTTCTAACAGATTACATAGGATATTCTACACTGACAGTCATATGTCTGTAGAAAAAACTTTCCAACCGGAATACCTTTAATTTCTTGTTCTTGCTTTACTGAACATGCTAGAAACTTACTACGTGAAAAGAAGTGGTGAAAGCAGGTATCCATATCTTTACCTTGATACCCATTCTAGGAGGAAGGCACTCTGACTCTGGCCATTAAGCATGTTATTAGTTATAGGTTTCTTCAAATTATCTTTTATTGAGTTAAGAAAGTTCCCATCTATTTCCAGTTTGCTGATATTTTATTATAAATTAAGGATGGATCTTATCCAATGCTGTAAACTGCCTCCTTTGAGAAGCTCTTATATATTGTTTTCTTAATCTTTTTTTAGTTCAGTCACTCAGCCACATCCTTGATTACATTGATATTTAAATGTTAAATAAAACTTGTACTTATGGGATAAAATATAGTTATTCTTAGTGTATTATTTTTTAATGTATTCTTGGATTCTATTTGCTAAAATTTTAAAAATTTTTTCTATTTTCCCAAGGGATAGCAACCTGAAGTTTTCTTATAATGTCTTTGTCTCATGTTAGTTTCAGAATAGTGTGGAATTCATAAAGTGAGTGGGGAAACATTTTCTCCTCAATTTTATGCAATAATTTGTGTAGAACAGACATTATTTCTTCATTATATGTTTATTAGAATTTACCACTGATGCCCTCTGGCCTGGAGATTTTGCTGTGAGATTTTTAAAAACAAATTCAATTTCTTATATAATAAAGGAAGGGCTAATCAGGTTAGCTATTTTTTCCTTCAGAAAATAGTTCATATCTTTCAAGGAATTTGCTCATTTTATCTAATTTGTGAATTTATTGGCAAATGCTATTCATTATATTCTTCATTATCCTTTTAATCTCTGTAGAAGCTTTTGTTATGTTACCTAATTTCTACTATGAATAATCTGTATTTTAATCTTGATTTTCTTGATTAGTCTGGCAAGAGTTTCATCAATTTTTACTTTTTCAGAGAATCAACTTTTTATTTTCCATTCATTTATTTCTCTCTGATCTTCATTATTTTTCTTCTTCTGATTTTGGGGGGATTCATTTGCTATACTGTTTTTTCTTCTAATTTTAAGATAGAAACTGAAGTCATTAACTTCAGTTGAGTTGGTGATGGACAGGGAGGCCTGGTGTATTGTGATTCATGGGGTCACAAAGAGTCAGACACAACTGAGCGACTGAACTGAACTGATAAGTCATTTAATTATGATGTGTCTTGCTGTGGTTTTCTTCAAGTATTAAGTGCTTGAGGTTTATTGAGCTTTTGACCAGTTATCTTCTAATTTTCTTTCTTTTCTTTTTCCATTCTACTTTTAATTTTAAGGAAAAATATTATTTCATATACAGCATCAGAATTAAAATACAATAAAACTATTGCAATATTTCCTTCCTTTAGGTACTCAATCCCTCTAACTATCTACTGTATATTTGGCTGCTTTTATACAATATGATTCCCTTGAATAATAATTAATCCTCAGTCCCACCCTTTTTTCCTCTCCTCATATAAAAATTTATAATATTCTTAATAAATAAGTTCCAGGACAGATACAGTGATGATCTTGATAGCAATATCATTTCACGCAAACTTTTGTTGTTTAGGTGAAGAGAGTTTTATATATTATGTCTGTTAGCAACATTCATAAATTAGCATGTGACTCCTCATTACACAATGACAACCTAACATTCATAGGAGAATCTAAGAATAGGATCATCTGGGAGAAAATACAGCTGATAGATGATATAGCCAATGACAGAAAAGCTTTTATAACACATGTGAATATCTAGGTCCACGTATAAGACTGACCTTATATAACATAACTGAATTATTCAAAAGTTTTCATTTATCAAGACATATTTATGAAAGCAAGGATGTGAAAGACTCTTTGGATATTACCTGTTTAAATCTTTGTGATTTCTTTTTTTTTTTTTGGTGAATGGATGTCAGAATGGAAGAGGGTATAAGAATGCCTAGCAATGGTCTGTAGAAAAGGGTTCAATGAACCTATCTTTACGTTTAATGAAATTGCCTTGAGGGGCTCAGTAATAGTCTTTTGAGTTCTCACTCCCTGATAGAAGTGCTTATTTCATTCTCTTTATTCTTTTTTCTTCTTATCCTTTATGACCTCATTAACAATGAGACTTAATTGAACACACCTTCTCTTAAAATGATAAGCATTCCCAAGTCTATTACATTATCTCTAGGATTGACAGCCCAAAAGGATTCAGTGGAATGTGCTGTTCACTTTAGTGAACAAAAACTAAAGTTCAGTGATATTTTCTCCTACTGAAAATGAATATGCTGTCATTGCTCACTCATATTTTAAAAATACCAATGCAAATTCTCAGATGATAATTCTATGCTTTTTTCCCTCAGGCTTATAATAATGGGTCTATAAAATGTAGCCTTTTGGATCACATATGTACTTAGAGGTTAAATTATATCATCATCACGCTGTAATAAAGCGTTATAAGCAGTTCTCGTGGGATGCTAGACTGAACTCTTAGGTCAGAGCTCTAAAGATGCTGAATAATTATCTCATGTATTTAGATAGTAGAATCAGTATTTAAGCATAAAATTCATAGGAAATAACATAAACTGTGCCTTTTCCATGTCTTATATCATGGAATTCTTTGTTAAATTTCTTTTAATTTAGTTCTTCTGCCCTTCAAATGATCAGTGATCTTTGCTATATGATAGCCCTGAATATAATTCAACGTTATAGAGAGTTTCGATATGTTTTCTTTGTCTTGGTCTCTCAGTTCCTCCAATTGCTCACTTTTGGCTTCATTTAAATACACAGTTAACCTCGAAATAGTAGATTCCACCAGAATCAGCAAAATGTGCCTGCAATATAGTAATTTTCTGACTGGAATATCTGAGAATGATTGTGATTCTACTTATTATTTTAATTATTATTATTAACATTTACTCAGCAATAACTGTGTATCTGATAAGGTGATATGCGCTTCATAGTACTACCTCATTTAATTCTCAAAAGACCATCAGTCAGATACTGTTAACCCACATAAGAAATTTAAGAAAACTGAAGGGTATAACACTTTAGTAATTTCTCCAGGCCTTAGATTTAAATCATGGCCCTCAAAAATATACTGTATTGTTTCTGGTCAAATTTGGTTCCATAAAATCTACTTTAGAATAAAATGTAAAATGTAATCTAGAAGGAAGAAACTTCTATATATTTTGGTAGTTGCTATCAACTTGTGGAGCCATACATTCAGAGGGATATACTGTCTTCTGAATCTGGGTTAACTTTTCAGGCCGTTTATAAAGTAAAACTGTTTAAATTTTTCTCTTCTAAGACTCATAAGCAGTGTGGAGCCTAAACATAAGCACAATTATAATGACTCATTATATAACAGGCAGGAAAAACTTTAGAGGATCTTTTGTAATTGATTAAGACATGATTCATTTTAGGCTCACTTGGTTTCCAAACATGGGCAAACTTTCTGGAAGCTGGCAAAAGAATTTAATATCAAAGGATGAACTAAACAGGTATTGGGGAGATAAAGAGAAAAGGACTATTAATAATAAAATGCTGAAATGAGTAAAATAGATATATTAGCTACTATCTTCCTTACAGTGTTGGAAGGCAAATGAAAATGAATTAGGATAGACTTTACAATAGTGACTTCATGCAGAATTCATAATAGAGAGCAAAGTCTTTGACACTGTATCACCTGCTTGTCTCATAAGGTTGAACTCTCCCTTCCCACCTCCCTATCCCTGTCCCCATCTCCCACCACACATAACACAGAACCATTCCCAAGGAAAGCAAATCTCACCTTATAGTTACAAAAATGATAGAAGTTTCTTTTGCATATGTGCAATCAGAATTAAATCTTTTGAAAACAGGTGGTGGAAAAACAAAAAGAAAATGTTAGCTAATGGGGAAGAGAGTGGAAAAACATTTAAATTTGAGTGTAATCATTGGCAAAAAAAGTAGCTGCCATCCAGAACACTATGCATAAATCTTCCAACAAGTTGCAGAGAATGAAGAATAGTTGCTTCTGGATCAATGCACAGTCATTTAGTGGGCCTATCAAGCTGACACTGAGAATACCAGACCTGATACACATGAATGCCCAAAAAGAGTGTCTCTGGATGTCAGCCCTGTGTATGTCAATGAAACAAGAGTACAGGAGTATCAAAGCACACTAACAAACCACTGGTAAGCTTGTTTCTGCTACAAACACAAAACCAAAGACTGACTGTTATCTAATCTTTGAAATTTGCTGTAGTATTTAGTGGCCTTTAAAGCACTGGGTATACCCACACATACTGCGTGTAACAGGGAAAAATAACAGGCTGAGAGCTGAACAGGAGTCTGCATTGCATCTGAAAAAACAAGCTCATTTGAATGGTCATAGTTATATAACTTTTGGCTTCTTTTGGGGGGCGTTTCTGCTCCTTATAAGCACTAATGTATTTGTTATGATGGCCATTCTGCACTTAAATAACCAAAGTTTCAGAGCATTTTGTGACATTTAATCATCTTTACAGTGATGTCCCTCAAAAGATTGCCCTCTATAGTGCTGATTTTGATGGGCATGAGCTTTAGGCTCACTACTTTATCCTGGAATTAAACTTGGAGTAATTATTTTATGAAATCTTTTAGTTCAGAGAAAACAATTCCTTTGTGTCTTAGTTTAGAAAGAAATATTAACTGATAAAACCAGTTCTGCTAGGAAAGTAGTTTATATGTTGTGACTATAGAACAAATAAGGGTTTCATTTTCATATGTCTTAGATACTCTATATCTAAAATATTACTGTTACATTATAGATCAAATGTAGTATTATATTATCCTATACAATTTAAATATATCTATTTATTCTAAAGATTAAATATATTCATTCATTCAAAGATCAATTGCTGATATAAAATAGTCTGCTATAACATGGTCCACCTGCAAGATAACATTGTCCCTTTCTCTAATGCTGGTATTGAGTATAATTACCAATACTAACATATTGTTTGTATATCTGAACTTTTGATCAACAAATATTTAAATAATTTGCCAATGGTCTCAGTAGTATTAGGAAGATAGTGTTCACTGCCCTCACTCAAAAAACAAAAAAAACTTACATAAATTTAACTTAGGCTGTGATGTGTCTTAGAAATTTATATGGATCTTCCTATGTTAAAGCCACATTTGTTACTGAATAGTGGCTGAACTATTTGAAATGAATTACATTGCATACACCTGTGATTTGAGTGGAAAAAATATCTCCCTCATTAGTAAATACATAATCTTTACTTTCCCCCCCTCTATATAAACCACTTGATTGTTCTTTGCCTTTTTAGTTGACAAATATATGAAAACAAAGGACAGACTTTTGGACACAGTGGGAGAAGGAGAGGGTAGGGTGATTTGAGAGAGTAGCATTGAAACATATACTACCATACCGTAAAAGACAGCCAGAGGAATTTGCTGTATGATGCAGGAAACTTAAATGTGGTGCTGTGTGAACAGCCTAGAGGGGTGGGATGGGGAGGGAGGTGGGAGGAAAGTTCAAGAGAGAGGGGACATATGTATACCTATGGCTGATTCATACTGGGGTTTGACAGAAAACAGCAAAATTCTGTAAAGCAATTATCCTTCAATAAAATTTAAATTTAAAAAAAAAAAAAAGAATCTTGCCTGCAATGCCAGAGATGCAGGTTTGATCCCTGGGTCAGAAAGATCCTGGAGAAGGGAATGGATACCCACTCCAGTATTTTTTCCTAGAGAATTCCATGAATGGAGAAACCTGAAGGGCTACAGTCCAGGGGGTTGCAAAGAGTTGGACACAACTTAGTGACTGAAGAGCAACAATATATACTTCCTTTAATTGTAAAATGCTGGCATCCAACAATAGAATTTATGTAGAAAGCACTATATAAACACTGATGAAAGAAATCAAAGAGGACACAAACAGATGGAGAAATGTTCCGTGTTCGTGGATTGGAAGAATCAGTATAGTGAAAATGAGTATACTACCCAAAGCAATCTATAGATTCAATGCAATTCCTATCAAGCTACCAGAGGTCTTTTTCAGAGAATTAGAACAAATAATTTCACAATGTGTATGGAAATACAAAAAACCTCGTATAGCCAAAGCAATCTTGAGAAAGAAGAATGGAATTGGAGGAATCAACCTACCTGACTTTAGGCTATACTAGAAATCCACAGTCATTAAGACAGTATGGTACTGGCACAAAGACAGAAATATAGATCAATGGAACAAAATAGAAAGCCCAGAGATAAATCCATGCATCTATGGACACCTTATCTTTGACAAAGGAGGCAAGAATATACAATGGAGAAAAGACAACCTCTTTAACAAGTGGTGCTGGGAAAACTGGACAGTCACTTGTAAAAGAATGAAGCTAGAACACTTTCTAACACCATACACAAAGATAAACTCAAAATGGATCAAAGATCTAATCATAAGACCAGAAACTATAAAACTCCTAGAGGATAACATAGGCAAAACACTCTCTGACATCAACCAAAGCAGGATCCTCCATGACCCACCTCCCAGAATATTGGAAATAAAAGCACGAATAAACAAATGGGACCCAATTAAAATTAAAAGCGTCTGCACAACAAAGGAAACTATCAGCAAGGTGAAAAGACAGCCTTCAGAATGGGAGAAAATAATAGCCAATGAAGCAATGGACAAACAATTAATCTCAAAAATATACAAGCAACTCCTGCAGCTCCATTCTAGGAAAATAAACAACCCAATCAAAAAGTGGGCCAAAGAACTTAACAGACATTTCTCCAAAGAAGACATAAAAATGGCTAACAAACACATGAAAAGATGCTCAACATCACTCATTATCAGAGAAATGCAAATCAAAACCACAATGAGGTATCACTTTACACCACTCAGAATGACTGCAATCCAAAAATCTACAAGCAATAAACGCTGGAGAGGATGTGGAGAAAAGGGAACTCTCTTACACTGTTGGTGGGATTGCAAACTAGTACAGCCACTATGGAAAACAGTGTGGAGATTCCTTAAAAAACTGCAAATAGACCTGCCATATGACCCAGCAATCCCACTGCTGGGCATATACACAGAGGAAACCAGAATTGAAAGAGCCACGTGTACCCCAATGTTCATCGCTGCATTGTTTACAATAGCCAGGACATGGAAGCAACCTAGATGCCCATCAACTGACGAATGGATAAGAAAGCTGTGGTACATATGCACAATGGAATATTACTCAGCATTAAAAAAAAAATTCATTTGAATCAGTTCTACTCAGATGGACGGAACTGGAGCCCATTATCCAGAGTAAAGTAAGCCAGAAGGAAAAACAACAATACAGTATACTAACGCATATATATGGAATTTAGAAAGACGGTAACGAGAACCCAGCATGCGAGACAGCAAAAGGAACGCAGATGTATAGAATAGACTCGTGGACTCTGTGGATGAGGGCAAGGGTGGGATGATATGGGAGAATGGCATTGAAACATGTTAATTATCATATGTGTAATCAATCGCCAGCCCAGGATTGATGCTCGGGGCTGGTGCATCGAGATTTCCAGGGGGGAGGGAGGAGGGAGGGAGAAGGGAGGGGGGTTCTGGGGGGGAAGCATATGTAAACCCATGGCGATATCATGTCATTGTATGGCAAAACTAATAAAAAAAAATGAAGAGAAAATAAAAGAGACAATTAAAAAAAAAAATGAAGACAAGGAGAGGAAAGGGGAGTGGGGGCAGTTTATAGTCTACAGTCCAGAGACAACACACAGCAAAAAAAAAAAAAAGAAAGCACTATTGGTATTAACTCAAACAGAATAGCTTGAAAGTAATAAACTAGCCATTTTCTATCCTGACTTTTGTTCAGTATCCACTGTAAACACACAAGTGACATCTCTCACTTTGAAGAAGCACGTGGTTTCAAAGGTTAGTTAAGCAGGACAAAGAGAGAATGTCTAAGCTTGAGATGATTCCAAGAGATGCCAATAAATTTCCACACTGCTCTTTTATCTCAATTGTACCTAGAAACCTTCTCCCAATTAATTAAGAACAAATCAAATTAGCTTAGAATGCAATTTAAGCACAAGCGTATAAATTTTAATTAAAACTGCAGGCTCTTGGTAAAAATTTTTCAAAATATTTAAGTAGGGTGAATTTCAAAATGACTTATGTTTTTAAAAAAGACTGATAGAAGAAAATTTATTCAAATTATAGATTTTAAAATAGTATTTAATTAGTTCTTTAGTCACAGTGATTTAGAATTATAGATAAGAAAATATTTATTCACTGTATATGATTAATAGGAGATTTTATATTGTATATCTCAATGGCCAATTATTATTATTTTTCCAATAAACTGATTCATTGATTAATAAAAATGAAATACAAATTCATGAAGAACTAAAGAGTTTTAAAACTTGCTAACAATATTATTTCATAAACTCCTATGAGGCTACTGTTGATATGTTACTCTAACATCTTTATCAGTACCAATATTTTATATTCACAAATAGCACTTCAATGCTAAAATGTCTCCAGTTTGAATGTCTATGCATGTATAGCACAGAAGATTATTTAAATGTATTTATTAAGTATAAATCAAATTAATGGCTTTATTCTCTCCAGCCAGCTGTCATTATCAAGTAAACGCCTTGCTAATCAAATGAAACCTGAAAAACTATCCTATTTTTTTTTCTTAGAAACAAGCAATATGATTCCAAAAGATGAGAGTATTTTTTAAAAACATCTAGAGTGTAATACTTATAGTTTAAGGTTGCATGAACCAAATTGGATTCTTTCAACAATATGGTATCTAAATGGATCAAATTTTTTGACTGATCTCATCATTCTTAGAACTATTAATATAATGAACATTCAAGAGATTTAGGCTACTAGTGGAAATGAATACTTAAAAATTATTTCTCTTATAAAACTGTTCTTTCTTATGTCTTTACTGAATTGCTATTTTTTTTTTGCCATACAAATCTATTTTTTTTTTCTTTTTTGTCCTATAAGAACATCCCTAAAGAAGAGATGAAGGTTAGCATACTCAACTTATGCTTGAAGGAATTTATTAAGTCATCCCTCAGATTTTCTTTCTTCACTTTTAAAAGATAAGTGAGACAATTTCTAAGATGCTGAATGTGATAAAATTCAGTTGAAATCACTGAAACTTCTGGTTAATTCCTGCTTTCTAATTTTATTCATTTGCTTTGTCATTACAAGGAATATAGTTCTCTTTAATCTGGTAGTTTCCATTAGAATTATTTATATTAATTTAGTTAATATTGTTTTTATTATTATTATATATAGTACAAATTACATGTTTCTTTTAAAGTACCTGAAAAAATTAATGGAAAGAGAGTTTCTTAAAAGTACAAAAAAGCAAAATGGTAAACATTTGGACAAGATATGATAAAGTAAGAAAGTAAAGTTTTGCTTGGGATCAATCATATCCTTACTACTTAAATGTAAAAATATTAAATACTGTATGCTGAATAAAAGGATTCTGGGGAAGAAATGAAAATGAAGCAAAGAAAATATGACTGTATTATAGAAAAAACCAAGAATTATTAAAGAACAACTATTTATTTTAAAAGATAGTTCACATATGGTAAAGGAGGATGTGCATGCATGCTAAGTTGCTTCAGTTGTGTCCAACTCTTTGCAACCCTGTGGACTGTAGCCCACCAGGCTCCTCTGTCCATGGGATTCTCCAGGCAAGAATACTGGATTGGGGTGTCATTTCCTCCTCCAGGGGATATTCCATACCCAGATATCGAACCCGTGTCTCATATGTCTCCTGCATTGGCAGGCAGGTTCTTTACTACTAGGTCCACCTGGGAAGACCAAGGTAAAGAAGCATTCCACTGTAATTCATAGCCTCAAGAAGCTATAGCAAAGAGCGTGCAGTATAAGTCAGCAAGAATAAATGTTATTAAATCCTCACAGCCTATTTTTTGGGGCTGTTTTAGTTTCACAGAAAAATTTAGAGGCAAGTGCAGAGCTTTCATATAATGCTTTTCCCAACACATGCATACCCTCCCCCATTATCAACACCCGCTACCTGATGGTACATCTGTTAGAACTGATGAAACTACACTGACACATCATCATCATCACATGGAGTCACAGTTAATATCAGGGCTCACTCCTGGTGTACATTCTATGGGTTTGGATAAATGTATGATGCCATACATTCACCATTATAATATCACACAGAGTAGATTTCACTGCCCTAAAATTTCTCTGTGTTCTATCTATCCATCCCTGTAACCTCCTTAATCATGTGCTGTGCTGTGCTTAGTCATTCAGTCGTGTCTGACTCTGCGACCCCGTGGACTTAGCCCGCCAGGCTCCTCTGTCCATGGTGATTGTTTAGGCAAGAATACTAGAGTGGGTTGCCATGTCCTCCTCCAGGGGATCTTCCTGACTCAGGGATCAAACCCCAGTCTCCCACATTGCAGGCAGATTCTTTACCATTGGAGACACCAGGGAAGCCTATAGTCATTTTTAATATCTGATTAATTGAGCTGAATTATCTGTGTCCTCTGATGGCTCAGTTGGTAAAGAATCCACCTGCAATGCAGGAGACATAGGTTCAATCCCTGGCTCAGGAAGATCCCCTGGAATGGGGAATGGCTACTCACACCAGTACTCTTGCCTGGAGAATGCCATGAACAGAGAAACCTGGTGGGCTTACAGTTAGTTCATGGGATTGCAAAGAATCAGACACAGCTGAAGTGACTGAGCACGCATGCATGCATGCTTATTGAGACATCATATCAGACACCAGAGACTCCCTTAGATAGTTACAGAGAATCTCCCTTTAATAAGTACCCTTTAAACTTCTCCTATAATTACTGAATCTCTCCCCACCTCTGTTACTCCAACTAAAACTCCAATGGTTATTTTCTGTAGGAATATTTGTGTTTGGGATTATTTTGAAGGTTTTCCTAACTCATAACATTCAAGATTATTTTCTATCTGCTGTGATAGACACATGCCTAGTTGGTTTAGGACTTAACATTTCTTTTTAGAACATGCTAGAATGGGAGCTGTAGCTACTTTCTGCCTGATGTACATACTGGATTTAATGAGAAGATATTCCTTTTCAGAAAAAGGAATATTTAGGTAAACAAGCAAGATATATTTAAAAAATAAAAACTGAGAACACAGGTACTATACTTTATATATATAAAGGATGGAACATTGTATAGAATAAAACCATGGTATAGACATTTTATGCATCTCAGTTTGACCAGAGGGTGAGTTATGAAGTGGGGAGGTGGGCAATGATAGAAAGACTATCCATGGGCAAATGGCCTTATAAAAGATTATGTCACTTAAGCAAGCTGCATATAAGGTAAGCCAATTTCCTATTTATTCTTTGTTCAGACTATCTCCCCTATTTATTTATATACCTAACTAATAGATGCTTCATGTCTTCGAGAAAATCATACTTTGGTACCTTATCCCAAATCACTCCCAGGGTTTCTTGTACTATTTATTTTTAAACTTATCATTGGTGCTTGATTTTGTTTGGGTTTGTTATTTATTCTCACATATGAGCCTATTATATACATACATTGATACATTTTTTAAAAACATTACATGCAGCACTTGAATACACTGGTTTTGCCTCTCTGGAGTAGATCCATATCTGGAGTAGATAGATAATAGCATATCTTTCTTTGGGAAATTATTCAAAAGCCTGCATTATTTAAGAAAAAAATAGTTTTTATGAATGGATAATTTGTATACAAAAAGTTCACAAGTAATGAGTATATAGTTTCATGAATTAAACCCAAATATGGAACCAGAACCCAAAGTAGGAAATAAAACATTGCCAGCACTTTACATGACCTACCTTTCTCTCAACTGTAAACACTATTCTGATTTCTGGACCATGTGTAGTTTTCCCTATTTTTTTGAACTTTATATGAACAGAATCAACCACATGATATGAACATTTTTGTGTATGGAGCCTCTTTCATTCTACCTTATACTTATGAAATTCATTCATATTATTGCTCCTAGCAATATTAATACAGTGTTATAACTAATGAACACAGTCAATCCTAAAGGAAATCAACCCTGAATGTTTACTGGAAGGACTGATGCTGAAGCTGAAGCTTCAATACATTGAAGACTTTGATGCTGGTGAAGATTGAAGGCAAAAGAAGGGGACGGCAGAAGAGATGGTTAGACAGCATCACTGATTCAATGAACATGAGTTTGAGCAAACTCCGAGAGACAGTGAAGGACAGAGAAGCCTCACGTGCTGCAGTCCATGAGGTCACAAAGAGTTGGGCATGACTTAGGGACTAAACAACAACAAAGACATTTTTTGTCTTAATCCTTGGAGGCTGTGAATAGGTTAAGTTGAACAAAAAAGGGGGATTAAGTTTGCATAAGGGGATGTTCCCCACCCAGAAACTGAACCTGCATCTCTTGCATCTCCTGCATTGGCAGGTAGATTCTTTACATATGGGAAGCCCCTTTAGAGGGTAGTGTCAAATAGATTTCCAAATTGCTTTGACAAATTTACAGCTGCCCAAATAACTTAGCTGGAGAAGGAAATGGCAACCCACTCCAGTATTCTTGCCTGAAGAATACCACAGATAGCGGAGCCTAGTGGGCTACTGTTCATGGGCTCACAAAGAGTTGGACATGACTGAGTGACTAAGCACAAGGAACTTAGGAAAGATCAAATTGTTTCAAACACTTGTTATTTTAGTTGAAAGTGAAAGTGAAAGTCGCTCAGTTATGTCTGAGTCTTTGCGACTCCAGGTACTATGCAATCCATGGAATTCTCCAGGCCAGAATACTGGAGTGGATAATCTTTCCCTTCTTCAGGGGATCTTTCCAACTCAGGGATTGAACCCAGGTCTCCTGTATTGCAGGCAGATTCTTTACCAACTGAGCTATCAGGGGAGCTCTGTTATTTTAGTTAATTTGAATTATTCTGTTATCTGTAGTGCTTCCTCATTGTGTTTTTTTTTTTTTTATTAGTTTTGCCATACAATGACATGATATCACCATGGGTTTACATATGCTCCCCCTCCAGAACCCCCCTTCCTCCTCCCTCCCCCCGGGAAATCTCGATGCACCAGCCCCGAGCATCAATCCTGTTTCTGGCGATTGATTACACATATGATAATTAACATGTTTCAATGCCATTCTCCCATATCATCCCACCCTTGCCCTCATCCACAGAGTCCACGAGTCTATTCTATACATCTGCGTTCCTTTTGCTGTCTTGCATGCTGGGTTCTCGTTACCGTCTTTCTAAATTCCATATATATGCGTTAGTATACTGTATTGTTGTTTTTCCTTCTGGCTTACTTCACTCTGGATAATGGGCTCCAGTTCCGTCCATCTGAGTAGAACTGATTCAAATGAATTTTTTTTTTAATGCTGAGTAATATTCCATTGTGTATATGTACCACAGCTTTCTTATCCATTCGTCAGTTGATGGGCATCTAGGTTGCTTCCATGTCCTGGCTATTGTAAACAAAGCAGCCATGAACACTGGGGTACACGTGGCTCTTTCAATTCTGGTTTCCTCTGTGTATATGCCCAGCAGCGGGATTGCTGGGTCATATGGCAGGTCTATTTGCAGCTTTTTAAGGAACCTCCACACTGTTTTCCATAGTGGCTGTACTAG
Source organism: Antilocapra americana (assembly GCA_007570785.1). Taxonomy (NCBI): domain Eukaryota; kingdom Metazoa; phylum Chordata; class Mammalia; order Artiodactyla; family Antilocapridae; genus Antilocapra; species Antilocapra americana. The sequence goes on along the minus strand of ML661250.1, from coordinate 3,309,498 downwards.
TTTGCAATCCCACCAACAGTGTAAGAGAGTTCCCTTTTCTCCACATCCTCTCCAGCATTTATTACTTGTAGATTTTAGGATTGCAGCCATTCTGAGTGGTGTAAAGTGGTACCTCATTGTGGTTTTGATTTGCATTTCTCTGATAATGAGTGATGTTGAGCATCTTTTCATGTGTTTGTTAGCCATTTTTATGTCTTCTTTGGAGAAATGTCTGTTAAGTTCTTTGGCCCACTTTTTGATTGGGTCGTTTATTTTCCTAGAATGGAGCTGCAGGAGTTGCTTTTATATTTTTGAGATTAATTGCTAGAACACTTTCTAACACCATACACAAAGATAAACTCAAAATGGATCAAAGATCTAAGCATAAGACCAGAAACTATAAAACTCCTAGAGGATAACATTGGCAAAACACTCTCTGACATAAACCAAAGCGGGATCCTACATGACCCACCTCCCAGAATATTGGAAATAAAAGTACGAATAAACAAATGGGACCCAATTAAAATTAAAAGCTTTTGCACAACAAAGGAAACTATAAGCAAGGTGAAAAGACAGCCTTCAGAATGGGAGAAAATAATAGCCAATGAAGCAACGGACAAACAATTAATCTCCAAAATATACAAGCAACTCATTGTGGTTTTAACTTGTGTTTCCATGATGCCTAATAAAATAACACCTTTTCATATTAGATAATTCATTTGATATGGGTAGCCTTATTTTTGTGAAGTATCTGTTCACATCTTTTGCTAATTTAAGAAATTATTTTCATATTCTGATAGATATTGATGAGATTTTTGCATATAAACTCAAAATCAATAAGGATCTGTATACAAATCCTTTTAAATACATGTATAACAATTTATTCCCTATTTTGGTTTCTATTTTCTCTCCTAGTCGTATTATTTCATGAACAGAAGTTCTAACATTGAAACTAGTATACTTTTTCTTCTTCAGTTGGTGATCTCTTCTGTAATACATTCTACTCCCAGCCAATGTTTCCTCTAAGTGCTTTATTGCTTTATTATTATTAATCTTTTGGCCATGCTGCACAGCATGTGGGATCTTAACTCCCCAACTAGACACTGAACCCATGCCCTTTGCATTGCCAGTGCAGTCCTAATCACTGGAATGCCAGGGAAATCCCTGCTTTAGTTTTTATATTTAGAAGTCTAATATATCTGGAATTGAATAGTTCATATGTAGTGAGTCAGAGGTAAGCATTATTTACTAAATAGTGATCTAATTTATCCAGAATCATTTGCTGTTGTAGCCATTCTTACCCTCTCTGTGCTACAGTGTCATCTTTTTCATACACTTGATTGTTGCTTGTAACAATGCCACAACTCCCACTGGCATCTTTCAGCCACTGACTGACTGATGCACACAGACACTAAGATACTCATAGGGCTCTTCCAACAGCCACCTCTGGCTTCAAGATTCCTCTATATCTTTGCCTAGCTTGCTTTTCTGAGACCACCTGCAGTATAGATCCCTTTTACCCTAACGTTTCTCTCTCACTCTGGGGAAGAACTGCATCCCGGTCTGATAACTTTTCCATATTTCTCTGGTTCCCACCCAGTTTCCCTCACACAGGCACTTTTCCTAATAAAATATTCACGTTTAATTTAATTTCAGAGTCTGCTTCTTCTGTTAGGTCTGGGCGGACATAAGTGTTGCCAAGAATGGTCTGAGCAAACAGGCAGCAAGATGGGTATTTGCCATTGACTCAAAGGTGGGAAGTGGCACAGATATAGGTAAGGTAAAGTAGCAACTTGATTGTGAAAGATTTCACCAGTGATGAAACCCCAGGTTGGTAGGTGCCCAATATGCTACTGGAGATCAGTGGTGAAATTACTCTAGAAAGAATGAAGAGACAGAGCCAAAGCAATAACAACACCTAGTTGCAGATATGACTGGTAATGGAAGTGAAGTCTGATGCTTTAAAGAGAAATATTGCACAGGAACGCAAAATGTTAGGTCCATGAATCCAGGCTAGGTGGAAGTGGTCAAACTCGAGATGTCAAGAGTAAATGTCAGCATTTTAGGAATCAGTGAACTAAAATGGACTGGAATGGGTGAATTTAACTCAGATGATCATTATATCTACTATTGTGGGCAAGAATCCCTTAGAAGAAATGGAGTAGCCATCATAGCCAACAAAAGAGTACAAAATGTGGTACCTGGGTACAATCTCAAAAATGACAGAATGATCTCTGCTCATTTCCAAGGAAAACCACTTGATATCACAGTAATCCAAGACGAGGCCCCGATCAGTAATGTTAAAGAAGCTGAAGTTGAATGGTTCTATGAAGACCTACAAGACCTTCTAGAACTAACACCCAAAAAAAGATGTCCTATCGTTATAGGGGACTAGAATGGAAAAGTAGGAAGTCAAGAAACACCTGGATTAACAGGCAAATTTGGCCTTGGAAAATGAAATGAAGCAGGTCAACTGCTTACAGAGTTTTGCCAAGAGAAGGTACTGGTCATAGCAAACACCTTCTTCCAACAACACAAGAGAAGATTCTACACATGAACATCACCAGATGGTCAACACTGAAATCAGATTGATTATATTCTTTGCAGCCAAAGATGGAGAAACTCTCTATAGTCAGCAAAAACAAGACTGGGAGCTGACTGTGGCTCAGATCATGAACTCCTTGTTGCTAAATTCAGACTTAAATTGAAGAAAGTAGGGAAGACCACTAGACCATTCAGGTTATGACATAAATCAAATCTCTTATGATTATACAGTGTAAGTGACAAATAGATTCAAGGGATTAGATCTGATAGAGTGCCTGAAGAACTATGAATAGAGGTTCATGACATTGTACAGGAGGCAAGAATCAAGGTCATTGCCAAGGAAAAAAAAATGCAAAAAGGCCAAATGGTTTTGTGAGGAGGCCTTACAAATAACTGTGAAAAGAAGAGAAGCAAAACACAAAGGAGAAAAGGAAGGATATAACCATTTGAATGCAAAGTTCCAAAGAACAGCAAGGAGAGATAAGAAAGCATTCCTTAGTGATCAATGCAAAGAAATAGAGGAAAACAATAGAATGGGAAAGACTATCCTGAGATCTCTTGAAGAAAATTAGAGATACCAAGGGGCCATTTCATGCAAAGATGGGCACAATAAAGGACATAAATGGTATGGACCTATGAGAAGCAGAAGATATTAAGAAGTAGCAGCAAGAACACACAGAAAAACTATAAAAAAAAAGATCTTCATGACCCAGATAATCATGATGGTATGATCACTCATCTAGAGACAGACATCCTGGAATGTGAAGTCAAGTGGGCCTTAGGAAGCATCACAATAAACAAAGCTAGAGGAGGTGATAGAATTCCAGTTGAGCTATTTCAAATCTTAAACAACGATGCTGTGAAAGTGCTGAACTCAAAATGCCAGAAAATTTAGATAACCCAGCAGTGGCCACAGGACTGGAAATGTTTTCAATTTTCATTCCCATCCCAAAGAAAGGCAACACCAAAGAATGCTCAAACTACCACACAATTGACTCATCTTACATGTTAGTAAAGTAATGCTCAAAATTCTCCAAGCAAGGTTTCAATGATATGTGAATGGTGAACTTCCAGATGTTCAAGCCGGTTTTAGAAAAGGCAGAGAAACCAGAGATCAAATTGCCAACATCCATTGGATCATCAAAAAAGCGAGAGAGTTCCAGAATAACATCTAGTACTGCTTTATTGACTAGCCAAAGCCTTTGACTGTATGGATCACAACAAACTGTGGAAAATTCTTAAAGAGATAGGAATACCAGAACACCTGACCTCCCTCCTTAGAAATATGTATGCAGGTCAGGAAGAAACAGTTAGAACTGGACATGGAACACAGACTGGTTCTGAATAGGAAAAGGAAGGCTGCATATCATCACCCTGCTTATTTAACTTATATGCAGAGTACATCATGAGAAACGCTGTGCTGGAAGAAGCACAATCTGGAATCAAGATTCCTGGGAGAAATATCAATAACCTCAGATATGCAGATGATACCACCCTTATGGCAGAAAGTGAAGAAGAACTAAAGAGCCTCTTGATGAAAGTAAAAGAGGAGAGTGAAAAAGCTGGCTTAAAATTCAACATTCAAAAACCTAAGATCATGGCATCTGGTCCCATCACTTCATGACAAATAGATGGGGAATAAGTGAAAACAGTGGCAGAATTTATATTTTGGGGCTCCAAGATCCCTGCAGATGGTGACTGCAGCTATGAAATTAAAAGACGCTTGCTTCTTGGCAGAAAAGTTATGACCAACATGGTCAGCATATTAAAAAGCCAAGACATTACTTTGCCAACAAAGGTCTGTCTGGTCAAAGCTATGCCTTTTCCAGTAGTCATGAATAGATGTGAGAGATGGACTATAAAGAAAGCTGAGTGCGGAAGAATTGATGCTTTTGAACTGTGGTGTTGGAGAAGACTCTTGAAAGTACATAGGACAGGAAGGAGATCAAATCAGTCCATCCTAAAGGAAATCAGTCCTGAATATTCTTTGGAAGGACTGATGTTGAAGCTGAAATTCAAATACTTTGGCCACCTGATGTGAAGAACTGACTTATTTGCAAAGACACTGATGCTGGGAACGATTAAAGACGAAAGAGGATGAGATGGTTGGGTGGTATCACCGACTCAATGGGCATGAGTTTGATTAAACTCTGGGTGTTGGTGATGGACAGGGAGGCCTGGCATGCTGCAGTCCATGGGGTCACAAAGAGTCGGACACACTGAGTGACTGAACTGAACCGAACTGAACTGGGTAATTATCTCAGTGGGGCTGGGATCCTGTATCAGGGGCACTGATGGAGGCATTTGAAATATATGAAGCAAAGTGTACAAATAATCTGGTTGGTTGGTTCCTGCCTAGTTGTAGTCACTCCCTATAAAGGATGATGAGAGACCAGGGGCTGTTAAACAGCCGTTAATGGCTAAGTGTGAGAGCTGGAGAGCCTCTGTGGTACGTATAAAGAGTCCTTATCACCTGTACTGGAAGGGCAGACACAGATGAATAGCAGGCTGAAGACTTAATGTGAAAGCAGAACTCCAGAGATACTTGAATTCCCAGCTAAGGCAGGCCTGGTAGGTGAAGGTCAGAACCTGGTACAGGAAACTTGGGACCCCGAAAACATGGATGAGGTCCCCTGGACAACTGTCCCTGAGAGTACTGACTCTACCATCCTCCTGGACTTTTGGGGGTATGCAGAGATAGCTTACCCTCCTCTAGCAATGGTTAGCACTTACACTGTGCTTGAAGACATTGCGGAAGTCCCTTTTCACCAAAGCAGCATATGTTCCCTCAGGAGCTGCCTTACCTTCTGTCCCACAGGTCAGGCTGATACCAAATTTCAAATCCTAGCATAAACAACCCCCATAGCCCTATGACCAATGCGTGGCCTGTAAAGAGAAGATATTAAGAAATGTAAGAATTAGGTGACATGTACTACAGAAGCTATGGAGGTATTCCCAGGGTTGTATTTTAGGGTGCATCATCAAGAAGGCTGCGATTAAGGCTGAATGAGCAAGAATTTATTGACTTAGAAATGTTTCCTCAGGACGCCTAATTTAATACCCTACAAAAATATGAGGGAATGTGGCAAATTTGCTGCTGGGCTGGCTCTTACATGCCTGGAAGAAACAAGAGCCAACTCTCAGCAAAGCAAAGATGCCTGAATTACCCTGGAAGATGTAAAGGAAAGAATAAAGAACTTGAGGGAAGTGAATGTGATGGTTGATTTTTTGTATCAGCTTGACACTTTTATGTACCCACTTGACCGTCAACTTGATAGCATGCCCAGATATTTGGTTGAATGTTGTTTCTTGGTGTATGTGAGGATGTTTCTTGTTCACATTAAGATTTAAGTCAATAGGCTAAATTAAACAGATGGCCCTTCCTAATATAGGTGGCCTTAGCCAAACCTTTGAAGGCCTGAATAGAATAAAAGGCTGAGTAAGAATTCTCCCTCTGTGGATACACGTACACGTCTGGTTGAGTCCCTTTGTGGAAACTATCACAACATTGTTAATCAGTTATAATCCAATACAAAATAAAAGGTTTAATTAAAAAAAAATCTTTCTCTCTCTCTGACTCTGAGAGTTAGACATCAGTCTATGAAAGGCTTGGACTCAGACTGGAACTATAACATCAACTTTCTTTTCAGATAAAAGAAAACCCAAACAACCAAAAGGCATTATTCACTTTTTTCCCTCTAGGAGTAATTTTTGCCCAGATGATTTTTAGGGTCACACTGCTACTGCAAGGCTATAGTGTTGAAGTTCTCCACTTTTGAAAAGGATCAGAATAGTGTTCAGAACTGTCTATAAGATTGCATTTGTCTTCCCCAGGCAGTTGCCATAGGAATGAGAAACATTTCCTCATGCTACCTACTTGTGCTTTTAGGATGTACTCAAACAAAAACTTCTAAATAGGACTTTCATTTGATGATGGAGGGCTACTGCCCATGCCCCAAATTATGGTTCAGACAACTCAGTTCATAGTAGTCAATTTGTGTTGCATGGCACACTGAAAGCTCATGGGGAGACTTTCAGTCTTCACTAAGGCCCAGGAGCAAGCTGGCAGTTGGTTTTCAAATAGGTATCTGAAAAAGACAGAATAGCTTTCTCCCTGAAATTGCAGGGGTTTTTTGTGATTCATCTTCAGAACCCTATAGGTTCCATAACACAGCACTGTCTTCCACAGACACATCAAGTAAATTGGATATGCTTAGTCTTATGGCCTATTTGACAAAGTCGCTTTTGTGGCAGCAACTCTTTTGGAGTTGCCTTTTTATTTTCAGGGGTCCACTAAAAACAGGCAACTGTTTATGGCTTAGAATACCTCACAGAAGTATCTAATCCATCAAAAATTCAGAGCCCTACTAGACACTGTGCTTCCTCTATAATGATAAGATATGCTAAATAAACTAATTTATCCTTTACTTTGGAGAGGACATTTGACATATCCTGGGCCACTGAACCTCTAGAAATTTCACCAAAGTGACAGGATCCTGAATTTTTGTTGTTTTAATTTATCCCTCAGAACCAATATTTCTTTACAAATTATCTAGCATATTTCCTAGCTTCTGACCAACGCATATCATTATGATATCAACAATCATCACTGTGATGTCATCAACGTCACGGACCAGGCTGATTTCCTATATAGAGTGGTTGGAAATCAAGTATGCAGACTGAATTATGATACAGTGTTGTGATACTGGAGAGTAAGACTGTCACAGTATATCATTGTCCTTTTCAGGTGAAACCAAGAGGCTTTTAACATATATATAGGGGAAAAAAAAACAGATAAATACCTGTATACCAGGTAGCTATATGATGTTTTGCATCCACAATTGCAATAGTAGTTGCATCTCTGCAACCCTTCCAAGAATGCTGTATTGCTTTAGATTTTCTATTTTGGTAGACAGAGGCATTTCTAGGTGCTTAAACTTGATATTTCCTACCACAATGATCCATATTTCATATAGGAGGGAACCAATATGGAGAATTTACCAGTTGCTGAGTATGTCTATTTCAACCATATTTCAGAAATGGGTAAATGATCATGGCGTTTGTTCTGGTATCTATCAGGCCTGCTGTAAGATAGACCAAAATAAAAACTCAATTACCTAAGCCTGAAAGCTCCCACTCTTACTGATAGATCACAATCACTTTTTGTTTGGTGAGGATTTAGGGACAGTTCGGAGTTAGTGTTCAATAATCCCCTCAAAGCCCTCGTATCTTCCTTTCTCTAATACTATAGCTATTAGTCCCTTTGAGGCCAGTCTAAAGGGAAGGCTTACAGTATAAAGTTTAGGCACTGGTGTAGGGTGCTTCCTCAAGGGGATCTCAGTCTTCATTATACATTTCTTTCACTCAAAAGATTCTGGGACTGTGAATTTACTAAAGTTAGGGAAACAGGGAGAGAACCATTATTCTAAATGATGATGATTTATGTTAGACATTCATGGAATCCAAAAAATTCACTTATAAATGTATACTTACATGTACAAGATCATGAGACTATAAAGACAGAAAATGTTATTTCTTTTACTATATAACACATTTCTGAAACTCAAATATTATTTTTACTACATGTGTATCGAATCAAATTCAATTTTATATTTCAGAGTCCCAGATTAAAGTAGCTAATATTAATAAAATATTGTATCATCAAAAGTAAGTCTAAGCTGAAATTCACATAATCTTATAAACCATGAAAATGAAACAACAAAGCAAAAACATTGACTGAATGTGCTCACTTGTGGACATGATTATGGTTCATTCTAAAACATTGCCTTTCTGATACTAGTAGTTAGATTTAATCATAATATGAAGAATATACTAGTCAGTGTGTATTCAAAATTCCATTTTTATGAAAAAGCATGAATAAAACAGGGAAAACAGAATGACCACTTTTACTTTAAGAATTAGTAGGAACTTGGAATTTAAAATTTGTTTCTAATGCTGTGTTTATTTCATGCACAAAGAACTAGAATAGACCACTGAAATAAAAGTAGAGATTTCTATAAACATAATAGGCTGTATTAAACCAGCCATTATGTTGGATACGATTTTCATTTAATGTCAGAAATTGGCTTTTGAAGATGGCACTCTAAAAATCAAAGCATTCAATTTTTGCAGGTTCTAAATTGATTAAAGTTGAAAAGAAGTAAGTGTTAAAGAAACATTTTGAGAATATAGTCATTCAAATCTTATTTCTTTTTTTGGGGGGTGGGGGTGGGGAAGGTAGTGCTTTGTTTTTATTACATCAGAAAAGGAAAAGGTATGACTGAGACCAGCAATAAAAGATAAGTATGTCAAGGAGGGTAAAGTCTTCACATCAGAACTCTCTAGCCCCTTCACTATTAGAATATAAATGCTACACCTTGAAATAAACCAGAAAATGAAGGAATATATTTTTCTCTTTAAAGTGCCAGATCAGAAGAGGTGAGCTTTTCCCTGAGAATCAGGAAAGCTGCCTTCTAAGATTTCTGTGATCAAAAATGGGGAAAGCACTGATGTAGAAAGACTGAATCTCAAAAACTGGTTCTCAGCACCAGTGTGTTAATAGAAAAAATACAAGAGACTCCAATACTGTCTCACCCATTCACAGGATGAATTTTTGCATGGGCAGTTGGGAAAATCTAATTCCAAACTTACATATAAAACTCATTCAGTAATATTTCAGTACATGAATATGCTTTATTCATATAATTTCTTGTTTTATTAAAGCAATAAGAAAGCACTATTATTTGTAGCAAAACAGAGGTAGAAAAGAAAGAACACTTTGTGTCTCTAAATTAGCTCAGTTGATTTGTGGGGAGATTTTCCTCTACTGGCATTATCATTATACTATCTTTTTGCTTTTGTTTTTACTTTTGTTATTTTTTAAAAATAGCATACACCCTTATCTCTTAAAGAAAACATCTCAGTGGTATGATCTCAGCTTTATTCCAACTAAGTCACTGGGAAAAAAAAGAAAGAGTAATTAAGAACACAGACCTTGGGCAAAAATTTAGCAAAGCCTTTCCCATTAAGTTCTGGCCCAGGTTTGACATATCTGTGGTACTTTTTCATAAGTGATTTCATCTGAACTGTGGTAGCTCAGATAACTTACAGAATTTTATTCAAACTCCTTTAGTCTCTGATTCATACTTTTCATTTAAGAAATCCTTAGTGACTAGTGCTTAGCATAAATTTCATGCTCAATAAATATTTATTAAATTAAATAACCATTCTAGCCCAAATCTGTTGGAATTCCAATACAATGGTATAAATTAGAACTAGTTCCACAGTTCTACAGATCAATTAGAAACATCATTTACTGGTTATATGACCTTTACATTGAGCGATTCATTTAAGTTCTCTTAATTTCAGTTTTATCTTCTATAAAACTATATGAGATTGTTCTGCAAATTATGTCACATCTATGAAGAACCTTCCACAGACTCTAACACATCAGTTAAGTTGTTATTATTTTTAATGCTATTATCAACATTTGCAAAATGAGTTTTCATCTCTGAAATCTGTGACACTACTTTTCCTTTTCATTCAATACCTTAAATCAATCATATACAGGAAGTCACATTTTCAAAGTCCCAGATTATCATGGGTCAATTACAAATGGCACTTTATTATTTGTTTCTTTCAGGACACACACATAGCAGTTTTATAGAATTTCCCATAATTCCTACTACTCTTTCTCCTGTCATCTGTTTATCATAGAATTCTGAGGATAGGGATCTGATTTTCAAACTACTTTTTATTCACTAGAGCTTCTATTCACCCTCTTTGTACGGGGAACTCAAGTGCTCAAGAGAAGGCTCTGAATGTCATACTGGTGGTAGCCGTTGTTTTACTTCTTCCAGGAATTGTCAAGAGGGGTTATTCAAGAGCCAATTTATTTATTTTTATTTATACCATTTTTGATGCAGCCACAAACAGGCTGTTGAGACTCAAGAAACCGGTAAAAGGCAAGGCATTCTTGTTGAATATGAGCGTAAGGGCAGCGCTGCACTCAGTTTTGGATGATAAACTATTTGTTCAACAGAAAATACTATGGCTGCAAAAGATGCTCCTGCTGCAGTGAGAAGAGCACTGCACACACCCAGCCATAAAGGAAACACTGGTTGCTTTCCTCCATGAGGCAGAGCGAAAGGTAGTTGCCCTAAACCACACTGTACGAATGAATGGAAATGACGTACTAGGTCACAAAGTGAGGACAGCACTGCTCCTGAACGAGGAAAAGTCAGAACGAGGTATTATTTGTCTTCAAATAATAGCTGTTACTAGTCTCTTCAACCTCCATCATTATGATCACTTATTTAAATTAAGTTACATTTATAGAAGATTTATGTTACACTGGGAACACCATGAAGTCTCACTTCTCTCTTACTCCCCAGTTTTAGCCATCTGCCCCATCCTGTGTGGGCTTCCCTGGTGGCAGTAAAGAATTCGCCTGCAATGCAGGAGTCCTGGGTTCAATCCCTCGGTTGGGCCGATCTCCTGGAGAAGGGACTAGCCACCCACTCCAGTCTTCTTGCGTGGAGAACTCCATGGACAGAGGGGCCTGGGGGTCTACAGTCCATGGGGCCACACTTCACTTTCACTTCCCATCTGGTGATCTCTACCTACCAGACCCCTCATCTCTGTCTACTGCATCAGGACTGGCCTCCTACCTGCCTTTGCTTCTGATTCTGTTTCATGCCACTCCACTCTCTTAACTCCCGAGTGAACATTCTAAACTAAAGGGCTTTTTTTCTTTTTCACTTTCCTGTTAAAATCCTTCAACTTTCTCCTATTTCTTTTGGGAAGATACTCAAATTTATTATTACAGCCTCTCACAAGTCCCCAGCGTAATATTTGTTTCTCTTTCAGAGAATAAATGACATCAATAAATCACAACTTTCCTTTTGAAAGCAAGAAAAGCCATAGGGTTTGCACATCAGTACTGAGGAGAAGGAATTTTCAGGGCCTGAAGGCCTGAACATCCTCCACTAAAACTTTCTTAACTATTAATACTAATGTGTTGAAAGGTTCTCTGCCAATATGTCTCTTCATTTTGAAGTTATGCTTGCTTTGTTTTCTAATGAAATACACATAAACATACACATTAAATACACATATTTCATTCACATTTCAGGTTTCACTTACACTAGACTTCGGTATCCTCTTGTTGAACATAAACAATTTCAGAGCAACACCAGACTGGGCTACCATGTTACCAAAATCAGGACACTTTCACATTTGTGTCTAATCACAGACATTAGCAAACTTCCTGGACATCCAGCAAAACACTGCTGGTTAATATGAGTGATTGTTGCTGCTTCAACAACTATGCCTTCAGCCTCCTTCTAGTCTGCCTGTTTTTCTAGATAAGATTTATCAACATATCCAATCACAAAATTATGCCATTTCCTGATATCACCCAATGCAGAGAAAATGCCTACTTCCTCGAATCATCATCAGAATCTCCAAGCTAAAGCCCAGATTCTTTAAGAAGCCCTTTCTCACATCCTCATACTGAGATGCCCCACAGCTTCTCTCTTTGCATGGTCTCCCCAGTTGCAACAAAGAATGAAACCCAATTTATTCACCACTGTTAGTGTGTTCCTATTAGTCTTACATTAACAGCCCATGCACACCCTTTGACTGGTTGAAAGTATCCACCTTCAGGCTGAGGAATCATAAACTCCTTTGCCCGTATGTTTCTTTGTTTACTTGTTCAAGCACAAATGCAACCTGTGAGTATTTTCTGTGTTTGTTTATTTTTGTGCTTTTTCCCACTTCCCCCACAAAAGACTGATACTCCATTTGGAGAAATGACTGCAAAGCCTTTTCTTTTTTTGATGCCCATTGCTTGACATATGGCAGGTGTTCAATAAACTTCTGCTGAATGACTGAACTAAAAACTATATCAGCAATAATTATTTAGGAAAAACAATCTATCGGATCCTTCGAAATTTATTTTACTGTGTTATTGATCAAACTTCTCAAGATGCTAAACACTAATATATTTTTAAGGAGAATTTACATATTTATAATTTTGTCTTCTGGTTCTAGACATGTTTTAGCTTTTCATTATTTTGATTTAATTTTGTTTTTATGTTCTTCAGTTTATTTTGATCAATTTCTTCTTTTAAACTTTGGATTTTATCTTGCTGGTTTACTCCTGAATATATCATAGAATCTGTAATTTATGAAATAATATTCCAAATGCAATTTCTCAATACGGTGAAAAGATAACCACCATTTTAATATGCTATTGCAACAATCAAAGTACACAGAAGCTTCCTTTTATTTATAAAGATGTCATTTGTATGTTGAAAGTGAAATGGCTCTTTGAGTGTCTGAGAATCTCACTCAAAAATCCTAAGGACTCCATGGAAACTTTCATTGTTATGATGTAAGAAAAATAGATTGCAATTGAAAAATAGCTTTCATCTATTTAGAGTCCAGTGGGACATTCATTATTTGTATTTCTTCTTTGATAATGTGATTATGAGGTTTGACCTTCCACTTAGAGATGAGAAAATCTAATCATGAGTTTATATCCCTTCATATTTCTGCTAGTCAGAGTACTGCCTGAAGAGGGACATGTAAGCATGTTCACAATGATGAAAAATGACCTTTTTTAATTTGCAGTGGTTGAAAGTTGAGGCTGTACCTGCCTACTCAACATTAAAAGTACTGCTTTGGGGATAAATATATCTGGCTCTTTTGTGTCCATATCCATTAATTGGAATTGGTTGAGTTTTCTTGCAATAATAAAGGATTCTAAAATATCTAGACCTTAAAACAATGATTGTTAATTACCGATATAGTCAAAGTGTGCTTTGGCCTGAGGCCACCCTCCAGGACACATGTTCTCCAGATGCTTAACCTTGCATCTTTATGTCACCATCTGTGTTCACAATAGACATGGCAAGAGGAAATGAGAAGGGGAGAGCTGTGTACCAGCAACAAAATGCCTCTGCTCAAAATAGCACGCTTCATTGCCATGCACACTTTTCGAACAAAGCTCATCACATAGCTACGCCTCATGTGAAGTTCAGGATACAAGAGGGAATGCAAAAGTACAAACCTACATATAATAGACCAGGAAGAAGTAAAGCAGGGGTGAATGGTTGTAATGTTTGCTCTGCTACACAGTTGTGATTTGCCAAAATCCAGAAATATGCATCATTGGTAAATAAAAATAGGCCACCTGGATTCAATGTTTGTATTCTACAGAAGTGAGGCATCTAAATTCCACAGGTATACTTTCATGTGTTAACATATCTACCTGAGATGGAGACAAATAGAAACATACAACATACAAGCACACTAGATGATCTTCTACATGTAAATACTACTGAGACTTTCTCTCCCATGAAAAACACAGACATAGAAAGACTGGAAAAGATGACTATTCCCTTCAATCACTTAGTACAAATAAAAGCACTAATTTCAGAGAGAGACAAACCTGAGTTTTAGTTCTAACCTTCTGGAGTGATAGGTAGTTTTCTTACAGAATATATTGAAAATGTTCCCATTTAATTGCTGGAGAAATTGGAGGACCAAAATGAGGATTTAAAATGAGAGAGACAAAGGTAGAAATTAGAGCCTATATTAGTCTGACTGTTTATCATTTTTAATTGAGGCTCATCATTGTTTTTGAAACAGTCTGATTTGAATTAATATTCTGTGATAAATAATCCATGTAAAAATATGTTAATAATAACATTTTCGATAAAACACACTGTAAAAGTAGGAAATATGGACAATTCCATATTTTTAGAAAATAAAATATTTTATGCAATAAAAGTGTGTATCACAAAAGTATCACAGCATATAAGTTACACACCAATATTATCAGGTATACTGGGCACAACTGAATATGAGTTTCCATTACCTAATAAATTATTAAAGTACTTGCTTTCACAGACAAAGCACTGTCCACCTTTGTGATTCTGAACAAAACAATTTTTTCACTGCCAACTTTTCTTATAAGTGGTTAAATATTTTATGTTTTGCAAAGTGGTGACATAGTCAAAAGCTGTTCTCCTACCCAAAGATTCATATATGAGAAAAAAAAAAAAGAGGATTTCACTTGTGTTAAGTGTTTTAGACATGGGCTTTTTCTGAGCCTATTCTGAGCTGCATACACAAGTTACATGTATTAGCCTGTCTGTTATTTCCCATGAAATTGTTTTACCTATTAAGTTTTTAAACTCTGGGTCATGGCATACTCTGCAGAGGTACAGATTTGCTCTCACGTCATATACCCTGAGGCTAAAATTATTTTGGTGAATGAAATACCAATAGATTAAAAGACTGCCTCATTGTAAGTGTTAGTTGCTCAGTGATGGCCAACACTTTGTGACCCCATGGACTGTTGCCCAACAGGTTCCTCTGTCCATGGAATTCTCCAGGCAAGAATACTGGAGTGGGTTGCCATTTCCTTCTCCAGGGGATCTTCCTGACCCAGGAATTGAACTCAGGTCTCCTACATTGTAAGCAGATTCTTTACCATCTAAGTTACCAGGGAAGCCCTAATAACACTGTCAAATGGTTTACAATACAGATGGAAATTTTTACATTTTATTTCCATGCTTGAGTTATTAATTTTTTAAAATAATAATTTAGAAAATGTTTCTAAGTCCCAAGGATCATGCACCTTTGAAGAAAAGTGGGGGAAAAAAAAAGTGAAAGTTGCTCAGTCCTGTCCTATTCTTTGCAACCCCATGGAAATACAGTTCATGGAATTCTCCAGGCCAGAATACCGGAGTGGGTAGCTGTTCCCTTCTCCAGAGGATCTTCTCAATTCAGGGATAAAACTCAGGTTTTCCACACTGCAGATGGATTCTTTACCAACTGAGCCACCAGGGGAGCCCATTCACCTTTGGAGGCACTTAAGCTGGGATGAAAATAGATGAAGAAAAAGTAGTTCATATTAAGCTTCTTGTATTCAGTTTCAAATATTTCTTGGTGTCTTGCAAGCGTTTTCCAGCATGTTTCTAGCAAATGCTTAAACGTACATACAGAAAGAATTAATACTCAGGACTATTCCTCTGCAAAATCTATGTTCTTCCCAGTGCCTTCAGCAATGAAAGGGAATAACATACTTGTAATACCAGAATTAAAACAACCATGGCTACCACCATTTCAACCACAACAACAATGTAAACATTAGAATTAAGTTTATTTCTTAATTCTTACTACACTTCAGGCACTAATTTTAAACATGGATTATTTCATTTAATCCTCATGAATCTACTAGCTGGGTATCACCATCCCTTTAACCATTTACAGATGAGAAAATACTGATTTTGAGAGTTTAGAGTGACTTGCCCAAAGTTACATGGCAAGTAACTAAGTTATTGATGGATCAGGAATCAAATCGTAAGTTTGTTGGACATCAAAGTTAAAATTCTAAACCACTTCTTATCAAAACTCAGAATTTTAACTAACAAGAGGTCTTCACTTCTTCACTTTGAAGAAAAAGGAACTGTGATTGAAAAAAACATTGTCTAATTGAACTGACAGATACTATGTAGGCATCTGTGATTAGAAAGAAGGTGCAGCCCTACATGTCGACAATCTGAATGAGAAGCAGAAATCCCCAATCATTGAAAATGATCATCATTTAAAATGAAAAGGAGTGTCAGACTCATTTGCAAGCTGTTACAGGATATATTTTATGGCTCATTGGCTTTTCTTGTCCTTCTCATATCTGTTCGACTTCTGTGTGAACATTTGTTCACAACTGATCAAGCTGTCCATCCATTGGCAAGGTCAGGGAGCATGCCTGGGTCAACACACACTCACCAGCCCTACTGTTAAAAATGATCAAATGCTCTCATCTTACAGCAGAGAGGGTTTGGAGAATCTCTGCTATACAGAAAGGTCAGTGCCCAATTCCGTCTTATCAATTCCACACTCTCCTGCACCTTTCTTTTTTAATTGAAATATGATCATTCATTGGAAGGACTGATGATGAAGCTGAAACTCTAACACTTTGGCCACCTGATGCGAGGAGCTGACTCATTGGAAAAGATCCCAATGCTGGGAAAGATTGAAGGCAAAAGGAGAAGGGGGTGGCAGAGGATGAGATGGTTAGGTAGCATCACAGATGCAATGAACATGAATTTGAGCAAACTCTGGGAGATAGCAGAGGACAGAAGAGCCTGGTGTTCACAGGCCATGGGCTCCTGAAGAGCCCAACATGACTTAACAAGTGAACAACAAAAACAGTTGATTTACAGTGTTTCAGGTGTACAGAAAAGTGATTCAGTTATACATATATATGTATATATTTCAGATTATTTTCCATTATAGGTTATTACAAGATACTGAGCATAGCTCCTTGTGCTATACAGTAGGTCCTTGATGTCTATGTATTTTATACATAGAAGTGAGTATCTGTCAATCACATCTGGCTGCTCACTGTGCTAATGACATCCACCATCTACTGCACACTCCAGCAGATGTTGGCTGTGACCCCATTCCCATACTGCTAGCTCCTACCAAGTCAGTGTCTTCTAGCTGATGTCAGACTATAGCACCTGGAAACTTTTGCCTGAGTAACTTATTTCCATTAGTACAGATCCTTTTGCCCTCATGTGCACTGCAGGCCCACAGTGCCAGGAACTGACACCCTGGGAGTAGCCCTCAATTACCACTGATGGGAACTGCCAATATGAACTCCCAGCTCACATACCTCTGACCAGGTGTAATCTGACACTGGGTTTCACACTGTTTCCTGAAGTTTCTCTGTAGGATTAAACTCCCATTGCCTGCTGTGGATGTTAGTTTAACAACACAGCCTTTACTGGCTGTGTTCCTGTTCCTGTATTTCTTTTCCACTCCTTCAGGGTCTTCACCAGGGGCTTCCACAGGGAAATAAAAAAAGTAGTACTGACATGGTGTCAGCACCATAAGAGTCACTGAGCATGTAACCATGATTAAGATACACTCCCCTAATTCAGAGGACTTCCCAGTAAGGAGGAAAGGCTGCTCAGTTGCTAAGTTGTGTCTCACCCTTTGCAACCCCATAGACTGCAGCACATCAGGCTTCCTTGTCATTCTCTGTCTCCCAGAGTTTGCTCATTTTCATGTCCATTGACTTGGTGATGCTATCTATCCATCTCATCCTCTGTCACCCCTTCTCCTCCTCCCCTCAATCTTTCCCACCATTGGTGTCTTTTCCAATGACTCGACTCTTAGCATCAGGTGGCCAAAGTATTGAAGCTTCAGTTTCAGCATCAGTCCTTCCAATGAATACTCAGGGTCAATCTCCTTTAGGAATGACTGTTTTGATCTCCTTGCTGTCTGGGGAACTCTCAAGACTCTTCTCCAGCACCACAGTTCAAAACCATCAATTCTTCAGTGCTCAGCTTTCTTTACGGTCCAACTCTCACATCCCTACATGGCTACTGGAAAAACAATAGCTTTGATTGCATGGATCTTTGTCGGCAAAGTGATACCTCTGCTTTTTAATCTACTGACTAGGTTTGTCATAGTTTTTCTTCCAAGGAGCTAGCATCTTTTAATTTCATTGCTGCAGTCATTGTCTGCAAAGATTTTGGATCCCAACAGTCAGACACAAAAATATGGAGGGAAAACATGGAGTATTTGATGGAAGAGGCACTCTGGGCAACAGCATGGGCAAAGTCATGGTGATTTATCAGAGCAGGCTGCAAGAAAGGGCTGGTTTCTCTGGATGAAACGGACAAATTCCTAGAAAAGTACAACTTTCCAAGACTAAACCAGGAAGAGATAAATAATCTTAACAGACCCATCACAAGCACGGAAATTGAAACCGTAGTCAGAAATCTTCCAAAAAACAAAAGCCCAGGACCAGATGGCTTCAGAGCTGAATTCTACCAAAAATTTAGAAAAGAGCTAACACCTATTCTACTCAAACTCTGCCAGAAAATTTCAGAGGAAGGTAAACTTCCAAACTCATTTTACGAGGCCACCATCACCCTAATTTCAAAACCCGACAAAGATGCCACAAAAAAAGAATACAGGCCAATATCACTGATGAACATAGATGCAAAAATCCTTAACAAAATTCTAGCAAGTAGAATCCAACAACACATTAAAAAGATCATACATCATGATCAAGTAGGCTTTATCCCAGGGATGCAAGGATTCTTCAATATTCGCAAATCAATGTAATACACCACATTAACAAATTGAAAAATAAAAACCACATGTTTATCTCAATAGATGCAGAGAAAGCCTTTGACAAAATTCAACATCCATGTATGATAAAAACCCTCCAAAAAGCAGGCATAGAAGGAACATACCTCAGCATAATAAAAGCTATATATGACAAGCCCACAGCAAACATTATCCTCAATGGTGAAGAACTGGAAGCATTCCCCCTGAAGTCAGGAACAAGACAAGGGTGCCCACTCTCACCACTACTTTTCAACATAGTTTTGGAAGTCTTGGCCACAGCAATCAGAGCAGATAAAGAAATAAAAGGGATCCAGATTGGAAAAGAAGTAAAACTCTCTGTTTGCAGATGACATGATCCTCTACATAGAGAACCCTAAAGACTCTACCAGAAAATTACTAGAGCTAATCAGTTAATACAGTAAAGTTTCAGGATACAAAAACAACACACAGAAATCCCTGGCATTCCTATACACTAACAATGAGAAAACAGAAAGAGAAATTAAGGAAACAATTCCATTCACCATCGAAACAAAAAGAATAAAATACTTAGGAGTATTTCTACCTAAAGAAAAAAAAGACTTATATATAGAAAACTATAAAACACTGATGAAAGAAATCAAAGAGGACACAAATAGATGGAGAAATATATTATGTTCATGGATTGGAAGAATCAGTATAGTGAAAATGAGTATACTACCCAGAGCAATCTATAGATTCAATGCAATTCCTATCAAGCTACCAGAGGTCTTTCTCAGAGAATTAGAACAAATAATTTCACAATTTGTATGGAAATACAAAAAGCCTCATATAGCCAAAGCAATCTTGAGAAAGAAGAATGGAACTGGAGGAATCAACCTACCTGACTTTAGGCTGTACTACAAAGCCATAGTCATCAAGACAGTATGGTACTGGCACAAATATAGAAATATAGATCAATGGAACAAAATAGAAAGCCCAGAGATAATTCCACGCATCTATGGACACCTTATCTTTGACAAAGGAGGCAAGAATATACAATGGAGAAAAGACAACCTCTTTAGCAAGTGGTGCTGGGAAAACTGGACAGCCACTTGTAAAAGAATGAAACTAGAACACTTTCTCACACAATACACAAAAATAAACTCAAAATGGATCAAAGATCTAAGCATAAGACCAGAAACTATAAAACTCCTAGAGGAAAACATAGGCAAAACACTCTCCGACATAAACCAAAGCAGGATCCTCTATGACCTACCTCCCAGAATATCGGAAATAAAAGCACGAATAAACAAATGGGACCCAATTAAAATTAAAAGCTTCTGCACAACAAAGGAAACTATAAGCAAGGTGAAAAGGCAGCCTTCAGAATGGGAGAAAATAATAGCCAATGAAGCAATGGACAAACAATTAATCTCAAAAATATACAAGCAACTCCTGCAGCTCCATTCTAGAAAAATAAATGACCCAATTAAAAAGTGGGCCAAAGAACTTAACAGACATTTCTCCAAAGAAGACATAAAAATGGCTAACAAACACATGAAAAGATGCTCAACATCACTCATTATCAGAGAAATGCAAATCAAAACCACAATGAGGTACCACTTTACACCAGTCAGAATGGCTGCCATCCAAAAGTCTACAAGCAATAAATGCTGGAGAGGATGTGGAGAAAAGGGAACCCTCTTACACTGTTGGTGGGAATGCAAACTAGTACAGCCACTATGGAAAACAGTGTGGAGATTCCTTAAAAAACTGCAAATAGACCTGCCATATGACCCAGCAATCCCACTGCTGGGCATACACACTGAGGAAACCAGAATTGAAAGAGACACGTGTATCCCAATGTTCATCGCCACATTGTTTACAATAGCCAGGACATGGAAGCAACCTAGATGCCCATCAACTGACGAATGGATAAGAAAGCTGTGGTACATATACACAATGGAATATTACTCAGCATTAAAAAAAAAAATTCATTTGAATCAGTTCTACTCAGGTGGACGGAACTGGAGCCTATTATCCAGAGTGAAGTAAGCCAAAAGGAAAAACAAAAATACAGTATACTAACGCATATATATGGAATTTAGAAAGATGGTAATGAGAACTCTGCATGCAAGACAGCAAAAGAAATGCAGATGTATAGAACAGTCTCGTGGACTCTGTGGATGAGGGCAAGGGTGGGATGATATGGGAGAATGGCATTGAAACATGTTAATTATCATATGTGAAATCAATCGCCAGCCCAGGTTTGATGCTCGGGGCTGGTGTACCGGGATGACCCAGGGGGAGGGAATCGGGAGGGAGGTGGGAGGGTGTTCTGGAGGGGGAGTATATGTATACCCATGGCGGATTCATGTCAATGTATGGCAAAACCAACACAATAAAGAAAATTAAAAAAAAAAAAGGGCTGGTTTCTGACTCTCAGCCTTCAACTCCAACATATTCCTCATACTGCTGAGGAATTACTTTTCTTAAGGAACACACTGGTCAAAGAAGGAGAAATTGAGACAAAAGAGGTTTGAAGGATAAAAGTGAGATGTGACAAATTATTATTAAATTATTTCTTGGACATTCGCCAGAGATTTAACTCAAGACCTTCTTTGATCTTGAAATTCACATGATTAACTACAGCATATATTGTTCTCAGCTACTAAATAGAAACAATAACACTTCCTGTGTTGTGATGGAAATCAAATGAGCCCATGGAAGCTCTTTTGACATGAAAATGCTGAGAGATTCATTTCTCTACCAAAGGCTACTTAATTGTGATTAAAATAAGCATCTTACAAAATTCCCAGTTTACTACAGGCCATGAACCTTGGCAGTTGCTTCTGAAAACTGTAAACATAGAATGGTACATACTAACATTTTAATGTCTTCTTTCTTTTATTGTGGGCAACCTTGAGATATTCATTCATCTCTCATTCTCAGTTTCTCTAAATGTGATATTATAGAAGAGATATCACTCAAGTCTCTGGTAATTATAGATTTTTGGATCTTTGCTAAACCCTGGTAAAAAGTTTCTGATACAAAATAAGAATGCAACTTACTAAAAGGGAGAACATATGTGAGAAAGGCTTGATATCCACAATGTGTAAAGAACTCACACAACTTAATAGCAATCCCCCCAAAAAATCTGATTAAAAAATGGGCTTAGGATCTGTCTAGACATTTTTCCAAAGAAGACATACAGGTATGTCATTAAAACCTCTTAATGATATGAAACTATGTTTTTTAAGATAAAAGTCACTTATAAAATAAATGACCTTCAATCAATAAATGGATACTGTTTTTTATTGCATCATATGGTTTGACTTCTATCTATATTTAAAATATTAGGAATAATAACCGATATTAAAATGGGTTCTAGTTTCTCTAACAGAAGGAAGGCCAGATAACAATTAAAAGATTGCAACACAAGTCTGTCCAAATTTAAGTTAGTGGTATTTAAAATCTTTAAAGTTTTCTAGAAAGCTTATGAAAATTGATAAATTCTCTATGCTTACAATTTTATGTATCTCTTATAGAATGGGTGATTTTAGTCTGATTAAATACTCTTGAGTGACACATAATGGTTTTAATCTTATGTATTTTAGTACATTGGTGGAGTATGGTAACCCACTCTAATATTCTTGCCTGGAAAATCTCATGGACAGAGGAGCCTGGCAGGCTAGAGTCTATAGGGTTGTAAAGAGTACGACACTGCTGAAGCAACTTAGCTCACAGCTCATTTTAGTACAAGTCACTGAATAAAACTGTTTGGAACCCACAATTTATACATTCAGTGTTAAAAATGAGATATTTTCTTTAGTTGTTCCAACAGTTCTATTAGGGTAATTTTATATCTAAGGAGTGTAATTATTTAAAATTGTCAAAAATGTTTTCCAAGAACAAGTATCTTTTTGTACAACTTAAATGGGATTGGACAATGTAATGACTCAAAGCAAATTTATAAAATAAATGCTTTCATTTAAAATTTTCATTTCTGTGTGTGGTAGATTCTCAGCTTCTTGAAGCATGTACTTTCAGATGACCCTGCTTATATGTATATACCTAACATGTACATCAATTATAATTTTATACGTGTACATTAAAACAGTATGATTTTTAAAATGTATTTAAATATCCAGTAAAGAGGAAAGTCTATGTGACCCCATGGACTGTAGACCACCAGGATCCTCTTTCCATGGAATTCTTGAGGCAAGAATACTAGAGTGAATAGCCATTCTTTTCTCTAGGAGATCTTCCTGACCTAGGTATTGAACTCGGGTCTCCTTCATTGTAGGCAGATCTTACCATCTGAGCCACCAGGGAAGCCCAAAATGTGTTCAAATATTTAGTAAATAGAAAAGTCTGTGCAGCTTTTACTAATGTATGATTTTTCACATTTTTCAAATAATGATAAAAATAATTCCTATCTGTGGGTTTAAAGAACTGAAAAGTGTGCCAGCAAAGAGATATAACTTTTAGAGTAATATTTAAATGGTTACTACCTAATAAATCACATGATATTTATCTGGTCTAATATTGAAAATAAAGAATCCATTTCATTTCTTATCCAGGAAAAATTTAAGCTATACTATTGACCAGAAGGGCAGAAATTTTTCAAGATAACTTGACACATGAAAATATCCTCTTTACTGATAACATGTTAGTGACTGAAAAGGTAAAGCTGTTTACTTAATTAGTGGGAGAAACAGAGGTTAGACTAAGCCTAAAAAGTGTTTAAAGACTGAGAAAACATATTGTTTTGAGGGAAAAATCAAAGAATGAGAAATCTAGTTTGCAAATGAGTAAAAAAGAAAGTGGAAAAATGCTAGAACTTGATGAAAATAGTAAAGTAGTCCAAAAAAAGAAGGATAAAAAAAAAAGGCTAAGACGCTACGAAGAACCTGACCCCAATTTCCTGTCAAATTACTTAATCGTATCATTTCTGCAGCTCTGGATGACATACTCACTAGGTTGTTAAGGAATTAGCTAATGAAGTTACTGGAACACGGACAATTATTTTTGAAAAGTCTTCTAGAGTAGGGAAAGTGATAAATTGAAGGACTCCAAAAAATAAAATAATCAACATTGTTTCTGGTGTTCAGAAAGCACAAGAGCAATAATCCATAAATTCATTGGCCAGTTAGTCCAACTTCAATTTTATATAAAAATGAAAAAAAGAAAAACCTTCCACTATGTATATTATTCTGCAATTTAGAAAAGAAAAATATTTTTCTGACAGCAACCTGGGTTCAAGCAGGGAATTTTTGTTTACAAGTAAAAAGATAATAACTTAATGATGTCAGGGTAGAGTTATGGGGAGGGATACTGAGTAAATAATATTTTATTATTACAGTTTAAGGAGGGTCTGGTATTTTGACATTATTGAAGTAAAGTTCACATTTGTTTAGGTATGAGCATTGCTTTATGTCTCTAGAGTTGGCAAGGCACTTAGGTTAAAGAAACATTATAAATGACATGACATCAAGTGGGGAGGGACCAGAGGGACTATAAATATTGGTGTAAGGTCTATTTGAATGTGATGTCTTCTCAAATGATCCAAGCCAAATATTAAAAACATTTACAGATAATACATGAGAGGAAGGTGTTATAAACCCCAATCAGGACTCAGGTAAAATAATAACACTTTTAAGGACTACAGAGAATTGAAAAATAGGTAGGACATGACAAATGAGATCCAACTTGAAAAATATGAGCTGATATATCAGGAGGGAAATATTCTGAAAAAGATACCAGCAGGAGAAAGTCAGTGTCAGAGCTATAAAAAGGTATTGCCTTTAAAGAACATTTAAAAAGGGACATACCTTCAAAGATGGCTTCTAGTTAGCCCAGCAGAAAAATCCCACTTTGGGTAGAGCCCATCTTACTCAAAACTTAATATTTTCAGTTATCTCCAGAAGAGTTAAAAAGAACAAGGTTAATCTTCATATTACAGGTGAAGGCATTGTGCACAAATAATTGAATTGGTTGTGTTGGCATTTGACCCCTTTCTCTACTACCCTGAAGGATGTTCTATGCTGTTAAAATCAATACATAATTAAAGAATGAATGAAGCAGCCCACTCAACACATAGTTATGTTATGTGAGTACATATGAGTATATGTTATGTAACACCTACCATTCTTGTTGCTGAAAATAGTAGATTACAACACAGTCCCTAACTTCAACAGCTAAACAATCTACCAGTATGTAGCCAGAGCAGAGATGAAGGGTAGAGGGCAGATATAAGAGACATTTATCATATACACAATGGAATATTACTCAGCATTAAAAAAAAATTCATTTGAAGCAATTCTACTCAGATGGATGAAACTGGAGCCCATTATCCAGAGTGAAGTAAGCCAGAAGCAAAAACAACAATACAGTATATTAACACATATATATGGAATTTAGAAAGACAGTAATGAGAACCCAACATGGGAGACAACAAAAGGAACGCAGATGTATAGAATAGACTTGTGGACTTTGTGGATGAGGGTAAGGGTGGGATGATATGGGAGAAGGGCATTGAAGCATGTTAATTGTCATGTGTCTAATCAATCGCCAGCCCAGGATTGATGCTCAGGACTGGTGCAGCGAGATTTCCTGGGGGGGAGGGAGGAGGGAGGGGGGACCCGGAGGGGAAGCATATGTAAACCCATGGTGATATCATGACAATGTATGGCAAAAACAATAATAAAAAAAAATAAATAAATTAAAAAAAAGAGAGACATTTATCAACTTTTAGCATCTCTTTGCCAACTCATGGCTAAATCTTCAAATTAGATCATGAATATGAAAGATCCTTACTCTATAGATGCATGGGTTAATTTTTTCCAATCTGCGAGCATGAAATTAACCAAATATAAAATCCATATTTAAACCATAGTGGATAGTTCTACGTAATAATAAAATAAGTTAGGGTGAGTATCGGTAGATCAGTCAAGGTAAAAAAAAGTTCTTTAATCTCAACTCTAAGTTCCTTTGATGTTTCTACATATGATCAAGAATACCTTGGAAAGAAATATTGTATTCAACTTTCTCAAGATGGATTAAATGAAGAGTAAGCATTCAAAGCTTCTTCCTACTCCTAGATAAGTTGTTTAGTGGTAAAAAAGACACACAGACCCCATCAGAACCTTGTATTTGAAGTTAAGAGATTCTCTCTGCAAAAAGGAGTCACTTGTGTTCGTTTTTCCAGGCTCATGATCCTTCCTCTGCAAATATGCCTTGAGAATTTCCTGGAGGCAAAATCACAGAGTCTGGAAATCTGGCATTATCTAAATTAGAGTAGTCAAAAGGGGCATCCTTTATTTTGTCTGCAAACTCCCCTTACTCCTCATTTCTGTTGAAGCTTATATTTAGTTTGTGAATTTTTGCTTTTATTACATTAACTTCTGATGATTTAGAAGTCAGGGTCAGATGACTCCAAGGGGCAATCAGGCGTTTCCTAGCGGTCAACTGGCAACATTTCATTTTATGGCCTCAGTCAAGCATGGAATGGATTTTGTATGTGTAAATGTTCCATGATTTCTGTATTATTAAGAGAAGACATTGTGGGGAAACAGGTGAGAAGTGAATTAACGCCTGGAGTTCTGTAGAGTCAATATAATATGCTGTGTATGAAGTCAGAATGGTTAAGACTGAAGTTATGTGCCAATACTAGTCATGGTATATACAGTTTTCATGGTTTTCAACAATTTCACCATTTTGACATATGGTTAATTGATAATTTGGGTACTATACAAAATGACCATGACTTTTTCAATTAATATGGGACAATTCTGAAACAAGGAGAGAGAACTAAGGATAGTTAAGCCTTCACTACTTAAACTCCAAGTTTAAACTGGGAGTGTCCTAAAAAAATTGGGACATAAGGGCGAGGTAATTAAAAAATAAAGTTTATATATTATGTCCCTGAAATGTCCCAAGGTGGAGAAACAATACTGGGACTATGAATTTTGACAATTTCATTAATTTCATTCTCTCACAATTCATTGACACACCTGAAATATGGTCATATTAATTATTCCCTTACAACAAATCAACCATAATACTGCTTTCTTTAAAATCTTTCAATAGCTTCTAATTATTCCAGTAGTTTACATGGTTACAAGGTCCCTCTAGAAATCCTAGGACTCATCATCATTTTTTTTTAATTGCCCATAATCTGACATACTCTACTCATCACACTAAATAGCCTTAATTTCTACAACCTTTATTCTCCTCTTTAACTCTTAGTGTTTTTTATGTTTTTTAATCTACTTGGGACTCTCATAATTTCATCTTATTTACTTGGTCAATTCATTATCCATCAAATCTCATGTTAAACATCCTTTCTGACAGACACTGTTTCTAGATCCCCATTCAAACTATTCATTGCCTTGTCAATAATCCCTCCCTCTGAGCACTGCATGTCTTCTCTCAGACAACCCAGCACTCTTTACTGATATTGCATATCCAAAGTTTTATCTTTTTCTTCATTACAAAGAAAATTTGAGTAAGTAAAGTTTGTTTCTCCAACATCAGATATAAGGAGGCTGGTGACAGACTGACTACGCAGATGAAACATACATTACCTGAACATTACTATATGTCAGGCAGTTAATCCTCCAACTGGCTCAGTAAAAGATGTACTCTTATTATACCTATTTTAGTAGTGAGAAATTTAAGGCAGAAGTAATTTAAAAAATTTAAGTCCATCCTAAAGTAAGTCAATCCTGAATACTCATTGGAAGGACTGATGTTGAAGCGGAAACTCTAATACTTTGGCCACCCAATATGAAGAGCTGAGTCTTTTGAAAAGACACTGGTGCTGGGAAAGATTGAAGGCAGGAGGAGAAGGGGACAACAGAGGATGAGATGGCTGGATGGCATCACCGACTCAATGGGCATTAGTTTGAGTAAACTCTGGGAGTTGGTGATGGATAGGGAGGCCTGGTATGCTGCAGTCCATGGGATCGCAAAGAGTCGGAGACGACTGAGCAACTGAACCGAACTGAACTGATTCAAAAAAAAAAAACTAACCATCTCCACACAGGTAGTACTCAGAGAAGCCAAATTCAAACCCCAGAATGTCTTCAAACATTTGAGGGGTTTTATGTGCTAATGTATGTATTGACTTTAATTGTGTTAGAAGAGTTTTAATTAGAACTCTAAGATATAACCAGTTTGGTGTGAGGCATAAGTAACATTAGTTCATTATAAAGTAAAATGTTGATTGAAAAATATTACATGCCTTATAAAGTAGTGAACTCCCCATCATTTGGAAGAGTTTAAACAAAGACATGTTAGTCTTTGTCAGAGACATTTAGAAGGCTTCTCTTGTGGCTCAGCAGTAAAGAATCTGCCTGCAATGCAGGAGACACAGGTTCGATCCCTGGGTCAGTAAGATCCCCTGGAGAAGGAAATGTCAACCCACTCTGGTAATTTTGCATGGGAAATCCCGTGGACAGGGAAGCCTGGCAGGCTACAGTTCATGGGGTCACAAGAATCAGACATGACTTAGTCACTAAACCACCACCATCCAGAATGCTAGAAAAACAGCCAATTGACCTGGTAGGACTCTAAGAGACCATGAAAATAATTGTGTGACACTTAAAGGGCAATTGAATGGCTTCTCAGCTCAGAGATGAAGCCATCTCAGAGATAACCTGCAATTTTAGCACTTATCAAGAAATCTTCAGTCGCTGTAAATCCTACCCAATCGGCTGGCATCATGGACCTTCTTTCCAGTTAGTTCTGCCGACATCCCAACATAATTGGACCCTAAATGTTTTCCCTGTAGAGCTCTTATCTTGTGAACCAACTGCTTAATCTATTTTGGCAGATCCAGGATTCATAGCTCTTCAGGGAGCTGTAAAATATCTTTTTAAAAAAAGTCAGCCTAGTCCAGTGGGATAGCCAAGTGACAGACTTCATTTTCTA
The DNA here is from genome assembly GCA_007570785.1 of Antilocapra americana. Classification (NCBI taxonomy): domain Eukaryota; kingdom Metazoa; phylum Chordata; class Mammalia; order Artiodactyla; family Antilocapridae; genus Antilocapra; species Antilocapra americana. Next base: position 3,280,920 of record ML661250.1, on the reverse strand, counting down.
TTTGGAAGTTTTCCTCTTGCATGGTTATTATATCATTGTGCAATACTTCTCTAATATCTTGCAATTGTAATGCCATTTTATGGTGTTTGAACACTCAGGATACTCTTGTAATAGTCATTTAATTAGTCTGATCAAAAAGGAGAGCATTAATGCTTCTTAAAAACTATGCAATATAATTCAACAGTAGTATTTTTTTTTTTCAAATGAGATACAAAATGTTGAGTCTTCAGCCATGTGGGCTAATGGTAGAACTTCAGAGTGAGAAAAAGACTTTCCTTAAATCTCACTTCTTGTCACAGATTCATTGGCTGGAAAGAAATTCTTGGCAGGCCAAAGACTCTACTCTTCAGTGTGCCAGGACTGATTTTACTAGAAATAACATTGCTCATCTGATAATATTTCTGCTTAGATTTAGTACTTTTTGTAAAGGGAAAGAGTTATTTTTCTTATTCTTTGAGTCATGACTTTGGGATAGAAAACATATTCTTCTTTCCAGGTACTCATATCTATAGGGAGATTATCATTCAGAGTTGAGTGGCTTTCTCTTTCAGAAAGAAACCACAAGAAGTTAAAAAAAGTTCAAACCACAAGAAGTTAAAAAATGTTAAGGAGCATGAAAAGAAATGAGAATTTGACACAAAGCAAACTAAATTTAGGATGAATTTTTTAAAGGTTAGAAACTGTAAATATTTGCCTTGTTTTATTTATAAAAGCACTCATAAATTAGGAGTATGGCATTAACAGATACAAACTATTATATCCAAATAAATAAGCAACAAGGATTTACCACATAGCACAGGAAAATATGGGCTTCCTAGGTGGCATCTGTGGTAAAGAAACTGCCTGCTAATACAGGAGACATAAGAGAAGTGGGTTCAATCCCTAGGTTGAAAAGATGTTCTGAATGGCAACTGACTCCAATATTCTTGGCTGAAGAATCCCATGGACAGAGGAGCCTGGTGGTACAATCCATCTCAAAGAGTTGGACATGACTGTATTGACTTAGCACTCACACACAGGGAACTCTATCCAACATTTTAACCTATAATCAAAAAGAATCTGAAAAAATGTATATATACCTGAATTACTTTGCTATACACTTGAGACTAACACAGTATTATAAATCAATTATACTTCAATAAATAAATAAAAAATTTTTTCTCATTAAACTTTTTTTAATGGGTCTCAAATTCTGTGACAGATTTTTGGTCAAATTGTTTTCATTAAAAAGTACTGATTTTAAAAACTAATAACTTAAACCGCCACACACAAAACATATGGTCCACAAAAACATTCTCCTTTCCTTCTGAAGGTTTTACGATGCATTGTTATCATTAACCAGTCTTTTACTATTAAACTTAAATGGCCAATTGAGACAAACAGTTCTGCGACCGTTCTTCCACCACTGATTAAGACTGGGGTCCCGCAGGTACTGGGGATAATATTCATTTAGCCTTCTGAGCTTTCTGGGCAGACTTGGTGACCTTGCCAGCTCCAGCTGCCTTCTTGTCCACTGCTTTGATGACACCCACAGCGACTGTCTGTCTCATGTCACGCAAAGGAAAACAGCCCAGGGGAGGGTAGTCAGAGAAGCTCTCAACACACATGGGCTTGCCAGGAACCATATCAACGATGGCAGCATCACCAGATTTCAGGAATTTAGGGCCATTTTCCAGCTTTTTTCCAGAACGACGATCAATCTTCTCCTTCAACTCAGCCAACTTGCAAGCAATGTGAGCTGTGTGACAATCTAGCACAGGTGCATAGCCAGCACTGATTTGGCCTGGATGGTTCAAAATAATCACCTGAGCTGTGAAGGCAGCAGCTTCCACGGGTGGATCATTTTTGCTGTCACCAGCCACATTGGCAAGACGAACATCTTTGACAGATACGTTCTTGACACTGAAGCCCACACTGTCCCCAGGAAGGGCTTCACTCAATGCTTCATGGTGCATTTCTACAGACTTAACTTCGGTTGTTACACTGACTGGAGCAAAGGTGAACACCATGCCAGGTTTGAGAACACCAGTCTCCACACGACCCACAGGGACAGTACCAATACCACCAATTTTACAGATATCCTGGAGAGGCAAATGCAAGGGTTTGTCAGTTGGACGAGTTGGCGGCAGAATGCAATCCAGAGCTTCAAGCAGGGTGGTTCCACTGGCATTGCCGTCCTTCTGGGTGACTTTCCATCCCTTGAACCATGGCATGTTAGCACTTGGCTCCAGCATGTTGTCACCATTCTAGCCAGAAATTGGCACAAATGCTACTGTGTCGGTGTTGTAGCCAATTTTCTTAATGTAGGTGCTGACTTCCTTAACAATTTCCTCGTATCTCTTCTGGCTGTAGGGTGGCTCAGTGGAATCCATTTTGTTAACTCCAACAATTAGTTGTTTCACACCCAGAGTGTAAGCCAGAAGGGCATGCTCACAGGTCTGCCCATTCTTGGAGATACCGGCTTCAAATTCACCAACACCAGCAGCAACAATCAGGACAGCACAGTCAGCCTGGGATGTCCTTGTAATTGTGTTTTTGATGAAGTCTCTGTGTCCTGGGGCATCAATGATAGTAACATGGTTCTTGCTCATCTCAAATTTCCACAGGGAGATATCAATGGTGATACCACACTCAGGTTCAGCTTTCAGTTTGTCCAAGACCCAGGCATATTTGAAGGAGCCCTTTCCCATCTCGGCAGCCTCCTTCTCAAACTTTTCAGTTGTTCTCTTGTCGATCCCACCACATTTGTAGGTCAGATGGCCAGTCGTGGTAGACTTTCCTGAATCTACATGCCCAATGACAACGATGTTGATGTGGGTCTTCTCCTTTCCCATTTTGGCTTAGGTTTAACTGTGGTTTTCACAACACCTGTGTCCTGGTGGCAAACCCATTGTAGAAAGAAAAGCAATAAATAAATATTTTTTATAAAAGCATTTCATGATATGACAATGTGTGGTATGGATACATACTATAAACTATACCTGAAATGTTACAGCAAAATTATGACATAATCTACATTAAATATTTTTAATTAATCCTAATTGGATCATACTTTATTATTTACTACTAGTTTGGAGATCAGAGAAGGCAATGGCGGCACCCCACTCCAGTACTCTTGCCTGAAAAATCCCATGGAGGGAGGAGCCTGGTGGGCTGCAGTCCATGCGGTCGTGAAGAGTTGGACACGACTGAGCGACTTCACTTTGAATTTTCACTTTCCACTTTCATGCATTGGAGAAGGAAATAGCAACCGACTCCAGTGTTCTTGTCTAGAGAACCCCAGGGATGACAGAGCCTGGTAGGCTGCCACCTATAGGGTCGCACAGAGTCGGACACGACTGACGCGACTTAGCAGCAGCAGCAGCGGCAGTTTGGAGATAATTGGTGAATCCAAATGATTGTTTGCTGTACTAAACATCAGCCCCTTTGCGTTCATCAGCATCTCAGATTTTAAAGACAGTCGTGCTTAAGCATAACATAAATGTATTCCATAAAACAAAATATATGCAATGTTTGTAAAATTAAGAGGTCATGTACAATTTCCAAAATAATTCCTCTATTCTTTCTATTAGCAGTGCTTATAAGAATAAATTATAATGAACAGTATCTTAATATGGGGGAAGAGCAGAATAAAAGTTGAACCAAGCATATTCTTATTATAATTATTAGTTAAAAAGAAAAACAGAGAAAAGTAATTAATTTGGACTCAGTGGTTTGTTCCTCCTAACATTCCCCCCAAAACGTGCTATTTGAATTCTGGGAGAGAAGTTCCTACACTTATTTATTTTCTTTCATTCTCCAAAACCTCATGTCTGCTAAAGAATCACTCTGTTGGAGAGAACCACAGAAATGGGATTTAGGGAGGGGTCATAAAATCCCATCCTTGAGGGAAAACAAGATAATCAGAGTGTTCAAAATTTCAGTCAGGATAAAATATTTTGAAATCTAGAAACCACTGAGAGGGAATAATAAAAAAGTAACTAGGATTTATAGTATCCCACAGCTCATGTCTGAATCTTTCCGGTAAATGCTGTAGACTGACTATCTTTTCTGGACTCTTATCCAAACTGGAGTTTTATACATGCACATTGGAAACAATTCCCTTACTGCAGAGCCATTTTTAAGTGTAATAAATCCTTTTGTTTGCGCAATCAGCCAATAGCAGGTTGACATTTTTTAGTGCTCTAATCTCTACATACCTCTGTTAGGCAATTTATTGCTGTGTAATGAAAATAAATAGTAATTCAGCTAAAATTAAAAGGAGAAAACTTCTTTAATTAGTATAAAAGAAACAGACTCTTTCACATACTTCGTTTTGGATTTTAACGTAACAAACACATGTTGTAAATACCTCCAGATTTTAAAGTGGTTCAGTTTTAAAATAATTGTTTGTAGTTATTCTTCAATCATCATGCAATGCATGCTTTTATTTCCTGTGAACTTTGTGTTGCCTTAGCGCAAAGTCACAGAAATTAAGAGAGAACTATTTGCTTAATTATTAGAAGAGTTTAAAAGATGGAACTTCTTGCTTTCAATGTCGTTTATTATTTTTGTGTATTTGTTGGGCTCAACATAGATGCCAATGATTATAGGAGCAGGCAGCCTCCTTAAAAACACTCTGGGTAGAATGATTACTTTACAGCTCATAAAATGAATTGCACAGTTCTTAAAGTGAATACCATAATTATCACAGCAATGACTCTAAAGGTCTACATACTTATTATGATGTACTTTTACTTGGTCCCTATAGATCTTCACTATAATACATACATATATAATGTATAATATTTATATCTATATAGTAGCAAAAGTACAGGGATGAAAAGAACGAAAGGAAGAGAGGGCAGGAACAAACAAGAGTTCACATAATTAATACAGACCTATTTCTAAAGGAAATCAACCCCAAATATTCACTGGAAGGACTGTTGCTGAAGCTGCTAAGCTCCCATAATTTGGCCACTGGATGTGAAGAGACAACTCACTGGAAAAGACCCTGATGCTGGGAAAGACTAAAGGCAAAAGGAGAAGGGGGTGGCAGAAGATGAGATGATTAGGTAGCAATTGTCTCAATGAACATGAATTTGAGCAAACTCCGGGAAATAGTGGAGGACAGAGAAGCCTAATGTGCTGCAGTCCATGAGGTCACAAAGAGTCAGATGCAACTGAAGTGACTGAACAAGAACAACATTTTTAATGGATTCATTATCTGAGATGTTTAAAAAGCTTGAATATACTGTAGCTTGTCTCCTATGAAGTGGTCCTCAACTTGGGTGATTCAGATACTCCTTAGACTTGTGGAGTAGATGAAATAAGCCTGGTTTGCCTACTGTCTCCAGTGCCCATGTTCCTCTCCACTTATACCCTTCCCAGATATGAGAACAATTCTGAACACACAAAAGTCCACCTCCCTCTTTTCCTATAGCTATATGTATGAAATATGTAAGCCATGGTTCTCTTTTGTATTTTTATGAAATTCAACTTCTAGGGGCTTCGTTTTCTCCCAGTTTGACAAGAAATAGCATAGGTTGGAGGAGGGAAACGGCACAAGAGAGGGGCCCTAATTTTTGTCCTTCCCCAACTCATCTGTGGAAGAATTTATGCAGGATCAGTTTTTTCCCATTATTATTAGAAATAGATAATACCAGGAAAGAACCAAGAGGCCTGCAGCCTGATTTCTGGCATATTTTAATGACTTCCAGAACGTGACGGTTCCAGATTTCACCACTCCAGGCCATACTACAGTTGGTGGGATGCTCTCACAGGCAGACCATAAACACAGGATTTGGGAATTTCCTGGTAGTCCAGTGATTAGGACTCCATGCTTCCACTACAGGGGACACAGGTTTGATCCTTGGTTGAGGAAATAAGATCCCACATGCTGTGTAGCATGGCCAAAAGAAAACAAACAAACAAAAAAACCCCTACTATTGTAGGGAATAAAACAGTGTGTCTGACTTGCAGTCCATTGCATTTCAAGAAAGAACTAAAGTTGCCTTAAAAGCTGATGGAGGTAGAGAAGCTGAGAGGAACTGAAATACGTCTTTTTTTTTAGAAAGCAACTAGGGACCAGGAACCTGTGTCACAGAATAGATGAATTTCATGCAAATTCTATGTAAATCTATGTAAATATCTTCACAGAAGCCCTGAATCATCTACTCATGGTACCAAATAGCAAAAACAAAAAAGCAAAAATATAATACTCCTTTCCTTTCTTATTTAACGTAATTAGTCATAGTGCTCAAAGATTTGCCATCAATGAATCATTGACTGGATCTTTTAAATTTTTAATTGGAGGAAAATTGATTTATACTGTTGTGTTGGTTTCTGCTATACCACAATACAAATGGGCCATAATTATGCATATATCACATCCTTCTTGAGTTTCTTTCTTATCCCCCCATCCCATCCATCTAGGTTGTCACAGAACACGAAACTGAGCTCCCTTTGCTATACAGCAGTTTCCCACCAGCTATCTATTTTACATATGGTAGTATATATGTCACTTCTCAATTCCACAGCTCTTAGAACCAAATCCAAGTTTCCACTGAGCTGACTCCCTGCCCTCTGAAGCTACCCATGGCTTTGAAACATGGATGGACAAAGCCCAGCACTGGCTTGAAATCCAGACAAACCACACTCCTCCACCACTTGCTGTCAATAAAACTTTCTCTTGAAAGACAAAAAAGGAACCATGACAGTGTGTATAAATTGTAGTCGTTTACATCCCAACGTGTTTTGTGGACTGATTCATAAATTAAGGTTTAATGAGACAGAATGATACATTTATCTTTGAAGGAACAGGAAGACACTTATAGGATAGAATTGATAGAAATGGCTGTTGAATGTGTGGGACGATAAAGAGAGAGATGTCAAATATCTTTCCTAAGTCAGGCATTTGGGTGAATGGTGACTGCACATAGGAGATAACAGTGATATGCTAACTTCAAAAATACAGTAAGAGCTTCAAGCCTTCCTGAGGCTAGTCAGTTTTAACCTGGGTCTCCTGTCACAAAAGTTAGCCATAGTTGAGACACTTTATCAGCCACCAGAAAGAAAGTTTCCAAAATGTTAAGGAACACCCTGAACATCTCTTCCAGTAACTAGAAATCACTCCTTAGTGATGACCTTTCACTATATGTTGAGTGACATTTTTCCTTATAGCCAATGTTATGGGCACACTTATGTATAAAATGCCAACCTGTCCTACCTGAGCTGTCACAGTTCTCACCATGCCCAGCAAAAGAATATCACGCATTAAGACTAAGCAGGTAAAGAATCTGCCTACAATGAGGAGATAGAGGAGATGTGGGTTTAATCCTTGGGTCGGGAAGATTACCTGAAGGAGGGCATGGCAACCCACTCCAATATTCTTGCCTGGAAAATCTCATGGACAGAGAAGCCTGGAAGGCTAAAGTCCATGAAGTCACAAAGAGTCAGAAACAACTGAAGTGACTGAGCACCAAGACTAAATCCAAAAGAACAAGAACAATGAGATGCTATTATCTAAGTTAACCAAGAATTTCCAGTAGTGTCTTTATAGTTAAGCTTTTATTATATACACTGATAATATTTCAGTTGGGGGACTAAAGTCTGTGAGGCCAAGTTATATGTTCAGCCTGGAAATCTTGTTTAGTTGCTCAGAATTGTCCAAATACTTCTTGAGAACGTTAATCAAGGCAATCTACTCAGTGTATACAATGGTTGGCCACTAGTTCACATTTATTTGCTGCAGGAATTTAACTATACTCTTTCCATTTATTGTATGCAATTTTATAAACCTCCAAAACTCCTTTGTGGGGTATAAAAAAAGTATGTAAGTAAACGTATATAAATTAGCACTTACTTTTGTCTTTGAAATCAAATCCCAGAACTAGAAACATAATGAATATCTTTATCTTCATAAGAAAATCTTCCCTTTCATTTTGATTCAAGTCCTCATGTGAAAACTTTATGCCAAAACAAAAGACAGATTTCAAAACATCTGGAGCCACTGGAAGATTTGATATTTGAAAGCCTCCCTATCTTACCCTACTACAGTAGGTGATTCCATCTCAATGTTGGAATTGTTATGAAGACTAGACCCAGGTGGCTCAGTGGTAAAGAATCTGCCCGCCAAGCAGGAGATGTGGGTTTGATACCTGGCTTGGGAAGATCCCCTAGAAAAGGAAATGGCAACCCATTCCATTATTCTTGCCTGAAAAATCCCATGGACACAGGAGCCTGGTGGGCTATGGTCCATGGGGTCGCAAGGAGTTGGACTTGACTTAGTGACTAAATAGAAATAAAGATTAGGATTACAAAGGAAATGCAGAATATGTTTCCAATCAAGATTTGTTTGATATAAATAAATTCCTGGATGCTCTGTCAATGTGTCATTTGTTCATGAAGAATACAGTTTTAGGAGAAATTATATTGTTATTATGGAAGATAAAAATTGTATCCATTCACCATATTATACAGAACATATCTAGAAATTTCTACATGAAAACATTAACGATACTTTCAGATGTGAATATTTGGAATATATTAGGTAAATAAGCACATACAGAGGAATATTAAATTAACCATCTATTTAGCATAAATTTCTAACGTTCACTAATTTTCAACAGGAAGACTTGAAAAGCAACGTATTTCAGAATAACTCCAAAGGAAAGGTTATTTTAGTCGGTTTCTTCTATAATGTCTAAATGATTCTTCATTAAATGATCCTTGGTACATTAGTTCATTCAAAAATTACATTCCTGTGTCAGTTGTACAAAATTAAATGGCAGCCATTTTTATGAGAATGTATCTGAATTTACTTAAGTTTTAAAAACTTGTATTAAAAAATACCGTATCTATGCTTACACCATAGTCAAAAATAAATAGCCAATTTGAAATGGCAATAGAGATTATTAAAGATAAACATCAGTCACCTCTTTAGAAAGTTAGACTACCCATATTTCTTATTACAATCCGTAATTCTCACCTAAACATAGGTGGGCATGGCATACCTATGTCTCACCTAAAAATACAGATTGCCTCTGTATTGTGCAATCCCAGAAATATAATTTATTCTTCATTCTTAGTGAATGGCACTTCCAGAAGTTGTGCAGTTCACAGCCTGAACAACCATACAGGGAAGTTCTGAAAGGAATCACTGCTGATAATGAGACCTCAGATCTTTTCTAAAACATGCCTATTCATGTGTCTATATATTTTGCTGTAATAATTTTTAAAATACAAAGTCTATTATTATATACTTCTGGTCAATTTTACCTTAGAAGTCTGCTAAAATCACAAAACTAAACTATTATGGATTCTTGGGGTTTGGGGATCTGCATACAGAAGGACCAGTCAGGTATGATCCAACTGACTAGGTGTCTCCTGCTTATGGGGCTTCCCAGGTGGTACTAGTAGTTAAAAAAAATAAAAGTTAAAAAAAAAAACCCTCCTGCCAATGCAGGAGATGTAAGAGACATGGGTTCAATCCCTGGGTTTGGAATATTCCCTGGAAAGGGCATGGCAACCCACTAAAGTATTATTGCCTGGAGAATCCTATGGAAAGAGGAATCTGGGGGCTACAGTCCACGGAGTTGCAGAGTAGAACATGACAGAAGTGACTAAGCATGAATGCTCCCTCTAACAGGAAGTAAAATCAACAAAAATATGGAAAAAATATCCACTTCTTTATAGTTATTTAGGATATACTCCTTTGACGGTACTGTCTGAAGTCATAACAGAGATATAAAGCAAAGAAGTCAATAATTCTGCTCTAGTCATTCTTCGAGTAGAGTCACCTGGCAGGGCTAACATAATGGTTTTCAAATTGTATGTTTCAAAGAAATTTCCTGACAAGACTGATGTTGCCACTCTGCAGACCACACTTTGAGAATGACTGCTCTAGGATAATATAGAAATCACCTAACTAATGAGAATCCTCATGGACTGAAACTTCTAGAACAACATCCAGGTTAAATGAAGACAACACAGGATAAAACTTTTAGGCATGATATATTCCTCAATTTGTAAGAAAGTGAACATTACTGATGGAATAAAGATTTTTTTGAAATGCATAATGTTGTTAATTTTATGACGGTCAACAGAGAGTTCCAAACAAACATGTCCCCGACAGAAACGGCCCTCAGCATGAGACACACCTCAGAGCCACCTGATAAAATGCCCAAATGACAGTGCTCATTAAACGGTCCTCAAAGTCAGACACACGTCAGAACCAACTGACCAAAAGCCCAAACAGTACTTTGTGCTCAATAGAGAGGTCTGCCCTGCCACACACTGGTGGACTTACTCACTTGGAGCCCCTCAGCTCGTCCAGACGCACGTTTCCGTTCCATGGAGGCGTACACATCAGTCGGCAGTCAGCGCCAAGCAGGGGACAAACAGGGAGAATCCCCGAAACAAACAGTTTCATCGGCTGCTAGGAACTTTCCCTCCAAAGCCCCTCTCAGGGCTAGCTAGTCAGGAGCAATGGCCTCCTCACAGCCCTCCTGGTGTGCCTTCCATCATGGCCACTGCTCTGCAGCTGGTGGGAGGGTGATGGTAGGAATCCCCTGGGAGCCAGATGTCGTGAGACTACAGCGGCCTCACACTGGACGCCAAAACACCTGACCAAAAATAGGGGTCTGACTGCCTGCCGCTCTAAGTCCAGTAAAGAGGCCAGGTTGGTGGAAAGGAAAGTTTGCTTTATTTTGGAAGCTGGAAACCTGGAGTGTGTGGGAGTGGGGGGCGTGAGGGGCCTACTGTTCAAAGGCTGACTCTTGCCCCACCCAGCCCCCAACCATCAGTGAGCAGGAGCTTTTGGAAGTGAAGAGGGGAGGGAGGCTACATGCAGAAACAGCACATTCAGCTCTGCCTGGCCTCTTGGAATTAACTGTGGGTTGTCTAATCAGCATCTTCTTGACTGTTACAAGTACAGTTAGTCTTCAGTTCCAGGATGGATTTGTTCCCATTTCTCTGAGGCTGGCTCTTGGAATCGCCACAGTTTATGTCATGGCTCCAGTCTGATCATCAGGTAATTAACTTTTTCTACCTCGTGGGCATTTCAGTATCTATAAGACAGCTCACAGGTTGTGGCTCAGCGTTATCATCTACAGCTCTTAAGGAGTAACTAAATGTCCTTGGCTTCACTTAATGACTAAGCTATTATTTTTTCCTATTTCTTTTCTTTGTTTCCGTGTTGTCTCACCTCTCTGATTAAACTTATTCTTTCGCTAAAGTTTCTCCACAGACAAAAGATAAGGCAGGAGACATGGGGGGAAAGACCTGAGAGTCCTGCTCTGTTTCAGTACTTTTCAGTCAGCTGCAAGCTAGTTCTGTCCTATCTCTAGAGTTTCATCCTTGAGCCCAGCCTTGTTGACTCATCATTCCCTGCAGGCATTTTGAGGAATTCTAACTCATGGCTTTTGTCCTTATCACCATCCTGCCATGACACAATCTCCTTTTTGTCTCCCCCATCCACAAATATTATCCAGCTTAAATACATCTTGAAAAATATATCCATTTATAACAACCTAGCCAGAAGCACTTGAAAGATTTCTTCCTCCAAAGTTCACATGAAACCTGTTATGCAAAATATTTTTCAAATGGTTTACCCCTTTGAGGAACCAGAAGATTGATTATAGTTTAATTTTTTTAATGTATTTTGCACCATTCAGAATTGCTTGTTCCTGACACTCACTTTGGTCACAAAATAATAATTGTCATTTCATACATTTACTTGTCCCATAAGTCATTCACCTCCTTGGGGTGGCTCCCAGCAAGAAGAGTTGATAATTTCCTGTCTAGTTTGGGAGACATTATGCAGAATGATTTGAGACAAGAGGCCCCTTTAATCTTTCTGTTATTTTCTAAGGCTGTCCCTAGTTGTGAATGTTTACAGAGCTGGGAACAGCATATATCTTATTATAATAAATTTTTAAAAAATCACATTTATTATACATCATAGGAGTCAGCTAAAACCATACAACCTAACTATAATGGGTCTTTAGGTCTGAGAATAAGAGCACAGATGCACCAGAAGAGGTACTTACAAAGGTCTTCTTTTCAGAGAAAACTATGAAATAACAAAAATAGGAAGAATGCCTTAATCACAACTCCATCACACTATGTGGTGGCTTCTTCACGGTCCTTCCCCTCAGTATATAATCTCCTAGAAATCTAACTCATGTCAGGGTCTTCAAAAAATTGCAAGTGGAACCCTTTGCTCAAATACCCAAAATGGAGAGATGTTGAAAATCAAAATGTTCAAGCAGTCTTCATGGATTGAGTAGGAGAGCCCAAAGAAGAAAACTGACAATATTCTGCTAAAATCTGAGTCCATTCAGACCACCCTGGATTAAGTATGGGTTCTGTCTACTTTGTTGGGTCTTCATATAGTGTAAAGGTAGAGAATGTGCATCACTGCTTTCCTGTAATGTCAACAAGTATTTATGTTGGGTAATAGAAAGGAAAAAAAAAAAACACTCTTCTTTCACATTTATAATTAATATGATCACATTGGGCTAAAAACAAGAACACTTTTTTGCTTCTGCTTACTCGGCTACTCCCTACTGGAATGACTTATGCTCTCCATTTCTTGTGTTCCTAAATTAATGAGTTTCAAAGAATGGTGGCTTCCAAATCTGGCTGATAACTAGAGACACTCAACAAACTTTTTGAAATACACTTTCCCACCTTCATCCATGGATATTTTTATTCAATAGTTAAGGTATCTGCATAAAACATTTATCAAGAGACATGAAAATTAGATTAGAGAGAACTACTAGTTCATATAATTTCTAGAGCCCCTTCAAAAATCTAAAAAATCTATTTTTGTGTCTCTATCCCTTCCATTTCCCATCCATAATTAAACCTACATTGTATGCACAAAGATGCTTATAGTACCTTCATGCATAATTTCCAAAACTTGGAAGTAACCAAGCTATTTTTTAGTAAGTGAGAAGATAAATTGGTACATCCAAGCAATGGAATATTATTCAGCACCCAAAATAAATGTTATCAAGCCATAAAAAGTCATGGGGGAAACTTAAATGCATATTCCTAAGTGAAAGAAGCCAATCTCAAAGGGCTGTGTATTGTATGATTCCAAGAATATGACATACTGGGAAAGGTAGAAGTATGGCAACAGTAGAGACCAGTGGTTGTCAGAGGCTCAGAGGGAGGAAGGGACAAATAGCTGGAGCACAGAACACTTGTGTGTATGATAACATATCTCGTGTAAATGTCCAAATGCAAGAGTGAGCCCTACTGTAAACTATGGACTGTGCGTGATAATGATGTGTCAGTGTTGATTCATCATTTGTAACAAATATACCACTCTTGTGGGGTATACTTGTGGGATACACTCTTGCTGATAATAGGAGTGGGATGCATATGTAGGAGATGGGGGCTAGGGAGAAATCGCTTCACCTTCTACTAAATTTTGTTGTAAACCTGAAACTGCTCCAAATAATAAGGTCTATTAAAAATTCATTGTAGGATACAATAGGGGTCAATGAATAGCCATTAATATTTCATTTTTAAGGAAAAGATAAAAATGGTATTATTTCTAGTTTATTGTTTTACTTTGGTTTTTATTTTTTTTCTATCATTGGTGTCAAAGATAGGTGCTTCCCTTACATTAGAGAGAATAAATACAGGGTTAAGGCAATTGACTATGGCCATCCTCTTCAGTATAATGAAATCATTCCTTAATATTCTAAAATAATCAGCACGCTCTTTAAGGAGAGCTTTCAGTAGCTCAGACAATATACATGTAAGAGAGAGGAAGAATAGAGCTCCTTTTTCTTGAGTCAGTTTGTTTGCAACTGTAAAATTTAGGTGAAAGATGCTCCCTGAGTCTTCCCCCACTCTCAATTGAAAGCACACACATTATTCTTAATCAATATGTGCAGAGAAAACACATCCCCCAAACTATGATATTTAAATTGTTCTTTTCTTAAAATAATGCTTTTTCAGTCACCTTGGAAAGATGTGCAGATGCAAATCTAAATCCCACAGGCAGTAATGATTTGGTTGAAACAAATACTACTCCCTCAAGCTATGTTGGTTTGGGGAAAAAATTACTCTTCTAATGGGAAGATTGCAATGGCTCTGTTCCTAAGGCAAAGAGAGAGAATAAAAAAAGCCATACAGATAAGATGCTCTTATTTATAACATATAACAAGATATGTAGCAAGACACAAGCATCTTTCTGATGACTTATCCTGCTGATCAGAGTACATGAGAGTTTATTTTTATAATTACAACAGATGGAAAACAATAAAATTATACTTTAGGCTAATGCACTCTCACCCTTATTATCCTTTTTTTTTTTTGCATGTGTGTTTCCCCTGAAGCTATTTTATAACAATATAAAAATTTCAGAAATATGGCACCGCAGAAGCCTGACCAGATTTCCTAATTATCTGTCATGACTCAAGACTGCAGTGAGAAATTAGCTCTCCTGGGAAAGAAAGAAATTTGATGGAACTTAAAATAATAGAAAGAAGCTTATGATGTCTCTCCTCAACAAGTTGAAAAAGAAATCTATCCATTTTTAGTAGGATTGCCCTAACTAACTTTCTCATTTCTTTCATATATATATTACTTAAAACATAATGTGTTGTCATGGAAAGATTCACTCTTGTTTCATTAATCAAATTTTATTTGCTCCCAATTCTGATTCATCCTTATCTTAGTATACATAATACAAAATAATGTAAAAAAGGATAAGATATATGCACTTGGAGGATATATCTGTATATATGTATGTGTGCTTAGTCCTCAGTCTTGTCCAACTCTTTGCAACCCCATGGATTGTAGCCTGCCAGGATTCTTTGTTCATGGAATTCTCCAGGCAAGAATACTGGTGCACATTGCCAGTTTCTTCTCCAGGGGATCTTCCCGACCCAGGGATCAAGCCTGCATCTCCTGCTTTGCAGCCAGTTTCCTGCATTGAAGGCAGATTCTCTACTGCTGAGCCACCAGGGAAGCCCATTCTGTATAGTTACTATGTGTGTGTGCATGTGCTAGTTGCTCAGTTATGTCCAACTCTTTGTGACCCCATGGACTATATCCCACCATCTTTTCTGTCCATGTAATTCTCTGGGCAAGAATACTGGAGTGGGTTGCCATTTCCTTCTCTAGGGGGGTCTTTCTGTCCCAGGGATCAAACCCGGGTCTCCCGCATTGGCAGGCAGATTCTTTACCATCTTAGCCACCAAGGAATCCCCATAGTTATCTATAACAACATCTATATATAGATATATAATAGTGTCTATCTACCTATCTATATTATCTATATGTGGTTCAGACAGTAAAGGATCTGCCTGTATGTGGGAGATCTAGGTCCGATTCCTGAGTTGCATGGACAGAGGAGCCTGGCAGGCTACAGTCCATGGGGTCTGCAAAGAGTCAGACACAATTGAGTGACTAACATTTCACTTTATCTATAACCGTATCTACATTTATTTTTTTCAACATACTCACTTCCTTTACCTCTGTATTTCCTAGCCTCCCTTATACGTAGATGTGCCCACTGAGTGGATTCCGACCAATAGAATGCAGGCAGAAGTAATAAGCAGTCCCCAAACAGCTCCCATGCATTATTTTTCTCTCTCTTTTGTCATACTTTGGATGAATAACAACACCTGTGTGATTAAAGAAGCCAAACTGTGCGATGAAATCTTCATCAGATTTGATCCTTCAGTAAATGTAGATCTTAAAACTCATCTCCCAATATATACGATTATATCCTTACAGTTCAGTTCAGTTCAGTTGCTCAGTCATGTCCGACTGTTTGCGACCCCATGGACTGCAGCATGCCAGGCTTCCCTGTCCATCACCAACTCCCGGACCTTGCTCAAATTCATGTCCATCGAGTCGTGATGCCATCCAACCATCTCATCCTCTGTCACCCGCTTCTCCTGCCCTCAATCTTTCCCAGCATCAGGGTCTTTCCAGATGAGTCAGTTCTTCACATTAGGTGGCCAAAATATTGGATCTTCAGGTTCAGCATCAGTGCTTCCAATGAATATTCAGGACTGATTTCCTTTAGGATTGACTGGTTGGATCTCCTTACAGTCCAAGTGACTCTTGAGAGTCTTCTCCAACACCACAGCTCAAAAGCATCAATTCTTCTGTGCTCAGCTTTCCTTATAGTCCAACTCTTACATCCATACATGACTACTGGAAAAACCATAGCTTTGACTAGATGGACCTTTGTTGGTAAAGTGATGTCTCTGCTTTTTAATATGCTGTCTAGGTTGGTCATAGCTTCTCTCCCAAGGAGCAAGCATCTTTTAATGTCATAGCTGCAGTCACCATCTGAAGGGAACTTGGAGCCCCAAAATATAAATTCTGCCACTGTTTTCAGTTATTCCCCATCTATTTGTCATGAAGTGCTGGGACCAGATGCCATGATCTTACTTTTCTGAATGTGGAGTTTTAAGCCAACTTTTTCACTCTCCTCTTTCACTTTCATCAAAAGGCTCTTTAGTTCTTTGCTTTCTGCCATAAGGGTGGTGTCATCTGCATATCTGCCGTTATTGATATTTCTCCCAGCAATCTTGATTCCAGCCTGTGCTTCATCCAGCCCCGTATTTTGCATGATATACCCTTACAGGAGTTAGGAAAAGACTTCTAGTTTAAATCCCTGGAATTGTAAAGTTTATCTGTATTCCGTTGATGTCATCGTTTATTTCACTATAAGGATCTGTCTTCAGAGCTTCAGTGTTTCCCCATGTGGACCATTCTTAAAGTCTTTATTGAATTTGTTACAGTATTACTTCTGTTTTATGTTTTGTTTTTTTGGCCATGAGGAATGTGGGATCTTAACTCCCTGACCAGATATCAAACCTGTACCCCTGCATTGGAAGGCAGTATCTTAACCACTAGACTGCCAGGGAAGTCCCCTCTTGTGATCTTTAGGTTGTCGAATCTTTCCATCAGTACTTGTCTTTTGTAATTCAAAGTGTGTGGAAAGCCAGTCTATAGAGAAGATAGTAATGTGCCAAGTGATTTTTTCCTGTAACCCTGGCTAACAGTGGCAGGGTTTAATGCTGGACTTCTAGGGCAGCTAGAAATATGTTTACCACTCAACCATCAATTCCATTGTCAGAGCATGGAACCTGCTCTAATAACTGAAGTCAAACTACCTTAACCAAAAAAAATGTGTCAATGTGGTGACATCATGTGTCTTGAGAACACTGAAGGTCTTTCTGTAAAAACATTTGACAAGTACCTGTCAAGTCAGATTAAACGGTACCTTGTTGTTTGCAAAAACAAAACAAAAACCATCTCTAATAAAAAATATGCCCTCTATCAAACTAACTCACAAAAGTTTCTGTCAGAGTACATCTACCCTACCTAAAACCCACTTATTGTGCCTGAGGACTCCTAGATACATAGATGGTTTAGGAATGCACAGAAATACTGGGCATGGTGGTATGAGGGTTCTCTATGAGTTGGGCTGATAAGGTATTTTTAATAGACATTATGTTTTAGAGTAATTTTAGGCTTATATAAAAATTTAGCAGAAAGCACTGAGGTTTAAAGAAATTAAGCTCTTGCAAATATGCATAAGAAAGTACCATTAATAGGTTTAGTGAATCTTATTCCTCAGAAAATGAACTGATATATGAATTTTCCCTCCTGGTTTATCATACCTGGTATCTTATTTACTTAATTTTTCCTTTTCCACTAAAACTGACAAACATTTTCACCTCATCAGTAACTACTTTAAGGACAATGTTTCTGGGAGTTATCCCTCCCTAAAATAATTACAAAGAATCTGACATTCTGTGCAGTTACCTACTTTCATTACAACACTAAGCTATCCTCTCTTGATGCAGTCAATGCTATTAGAACTCATTTCCCTGAGGTCTATTTCTCATTTTTACTTTTTCAGGAGACTCTTAGTCTCCCTTTCTAATTTAGATTATAAACTCAGGGGAAGGAACTTTGTCTTTCCTTGCATCAACTAGGTGTTCAATAAACATTATTAATTATCAGTATTAAAATTCATAATGATGTCAGGTTTGGTCTAATCAATTTTAATTCAGCTTAATCTAGTTCAGTTAAGTTTAATATAGGAGGTGCTGCCCTGACATTTTTTTAACCTAAATTTGCAATTTAGCTCTGCCATAGGTGCCTCATTAATTTTTTGGGGGGCCTCATAAATTTCTTCTATAGGCAAAAAGTTTTCTTTGTGCTATTGCTCAGATGCACTTTATATGACAAATGCTTTTTGAAATATTCTAACTTCCTTGCTTATTCAGAAATATTACCCACAGTTTTTCATGTTAAAGCTGATTTTTCTCCCAGTGACTTCAAAGAAGATAACCAAAAAACTCACCCCTGGGAGTCACAGTGAATATTAGGAAAGTGGGAAGAAAAGCAGGGTATGACCAACTGTTCCTGTGCTTTCTGAAAGCTCTCCAGTAGCAGAATAGAAGATGAATTGAGCTGCACAAGGATGGAGACATCAAGATGCATTAGGAGACCATAGAATTTCTCCAAGTTCATGATGATTAGGGGCTGTACTAAACTCTGACAGTAAAGACAGCAATTAGGGTGCAGATAGATACTGAGAGGGTTAAGAAAAAGAGCAATTGCTGATGGGCAGGAAGTGGACTGGAAGTTCAGAGAGGAGTTAAGGATGACCAAGATGCACCTGGTTGAAGTAGGTGATATGGGAGGATCAGCAAGTCTGGTGCATGTGGTGGTGTGAGCAGAGTATGATCAACTTCAAGAAATGAAGGTTTCCAAAGCTGAAAGCCAGCTCTCCTTAGGAAAGGATTTGTTGTTCTTGTTTGGTCACTAAGTCATATCTGACTCTGTGACCCCAATGACAGCAGCGTGCCAGGCTACCCTCTCCTTCACTATCTCTTGGAGTTTGCCCAAACTCCAAACTCCAACAATGGACTCATGTCCACTGAGTGGGTGATGCCACCATTTCATCCTCTGTTACCCACTTCCCCTCCTGCCCTCAATCTTTCCCAGAATCAGGGTCTTTTCCAGTAAGGAAAGGATGGAAAGGATGGTAGCCCTGAAAAGGAGCAGGATGAGTAGAATACAAAGTAAAGAGGGTAGAAATTGGGAATATGCAGAGTGCCAATACCTGTGGAGACAAATAAATACAAATCAAAGAAGTACACTGAGCACGAGTGAATGGAAAAACAGGACAATGAGGAAAATATCAGATTAGATAAACCATCTGTTATTTCATCATCAGAGGCTCTTGAAAAGGAGACCAGCACATGACTTTGAACCTCTAGCATGATCTCTAAGAATGAGACTAACTTACAAGACACTGTAAACAGAGGTGATATGCAACTGAGGGGAGTTTATTGGTAGGTATTGGTACATGTCTATGGAAATTGGAGGGTAGCATTTTTTCTGATACATGAGCCTGTATAGTGTTAAACACTTAGAATATCACCTAAAGTGACTTTCTCTGCTTCCTCCTATCTGCCCTACATTGAGTATTTCATTGTTCCCTCCTTTATCCATTTCAGCTGTTGTCTTCTTCCTCTTTAGATAAATATACAGTGAAGGCTCAAATGATGAAGTGTTGAAATAAACATCTGTTCAAACACATCCTGTTGAAATACAGACTAAAGCCTCAAGCATTTCTAGCTGACAAGTTCTCTGTACATATGCAGCACTTTACACTTACCAAGAAGAATTCTATGTGCTAAAAGCAGGCAAAAATGAGATCTTTAACGCTATAATGTATGAAGATTTTCCTTTGGGTTCTGTAATTTCCATGATATTATAATCATGTTTGGCTACAATCTAAGTTATAAGGCTTTTGATCTTCACATGAGGGTCAAAACGAAGTTATTTTGATTGATTTTGCATACAACAAATAATAAAAATTTGTGATTTCCTGAAGCAATAGATCTTCAATTGGAGATGGAGTGGGTGAAAAAACTCATCAAAGAAAATTTCAAACTAAGGATTCCACTAGGCTCATCTGCAACAGAGGTAATGAGAGGTTGCAGGCAATAGTGAAGAGAGAACTCACTTGATATTGAGGGTCATGGTGTCTTACTCTTGTCTCAGGAGTAGAAAAGTGAATTAATAATGCTCTTGACTCCACTATCAATATCTCTAAAGTGTGGATGCTTGATATAAGAGCTCCAAAATCTAAAAGGAAGTCACCTAGAGATACATGGGCCATAAAAGGTAGCTAACAAATTCTAATTGCCCTTCTCAAATTACAGTCTTAACATACTGTGATTTTAGAGCTGTTAGTCACAAGCAAATGTTGTCTTTTGGTCAACTGTACTAAAATGCATTTAAATAGCAACTTCATAGTAAATTAAAACAGTCAACTTTTTACCCTCATTTCTTACCTAATGTCTTTCATGATAATAACTTTTTTTATTGGTGTATAATTGCTTTACAATGCCATGGTAGTTTCTACTGCACAACAACGTGAACCAGCTATATGTGTCCGTATCATCCCTTCCTCGTGAGCCTCCCTCCAGCCCCCATCCCACCCCTTGATGTCATCACAGAGCACCAGGTGCTGAGCTCCCTGTGCTGTACAGCAGCTTCCCACTAAATGTCTGTTTTACGTATGGTAGTATATACATGTCAGTCCTTCTCTCTCAATTTCGTCTCACCCTCCCCTTCCTGCCCGGTGTCCACACGTTCATGGTAATAACTTCGAATGTAACACTTTGACAATGAAGGGAAATGATCATATTATTGAAAGGCAGGTTAAGCTTTTTTCTCCCTATAACATTGTCAGAAATGACAGCGTAGATGGTCTCATAGTTTGCCTATTGCAACCCCCCAAAACTTCAGGTCCATTATTAAATACAGTAAAATTTAAAGTAAAAAAAATTCCAAAAACATATCCATACACCCATTTACATTTATGTTATAGGGACGCACAATGTGTGAGTTTTTGAGTAAGACATCGGCTAGACATAGAGTTTTAAAATGGTCTTCAAACAATGGCTGGCGCAGGGCTTTTTATATGGCATAAACACCTATTGAGTTGGGTGAGATCAACTGAAATCAGAGAACCAAATCCTAGTCCTACAGGCAGTGGAAGGTTTGGGTTGATGAGACAATTACACCTTTAAAGTTCAAAGAGAGATTATGGGTGAATGTGTTAAGGTTGATTGGTGGAACAAAGCTGCATGTTAGTAAACAAATAAAAAAGAAAAGTTAATAACAACTGAAAAGTAAAATCAAAGGTAATGCCTTGACCTAAGCTTACAGAGGCTGGGAAACTCAGCAGTGATGTTTTTCACTTTATCCATAACACATGCTGTTCTTCTCTGGTCCTGAAAATAGCATGTGACCTATGAAGCATCCTATTAGCTGTTGCAGAAAAGCACATTTTCTTCTGAAAAGAAATCAGTTTAAGAATCAAAGAAACAAGTACAAATACAAAGCCAACACACTGGGGTCCACGATGGGCACTCATTCAAAATGTCATGTCATTTGAACATGTCTCCAGTTTTTAATGGTGCTTCACTTGGGTCTAATCACATTCAGAGCCTGCTGGGTTGCATGCCATTAGATGCTTTAAAAATGTATAGCCAAGACACAACTAAAATAAAAAACCCACACAAGCCAGCAGCCGAAGCACAGAAAGAAGAGGCCTCTGGGATTTTATTTCATCCAGCGCAACCGACTTACAAGGTCATCTCTGACTTCTTACCCACCTGTGCTCCATTCCTCCATCGTTAAAATAAGAGTGATCATTAGAAATGATTGAGGGCCTCAGGCTGTTATATTTATTTTCTTTACATTTAGGAGCCAGCTTTAGGAAACGAGATCAATAGCTCTTATTGTCTTCTTTCCTTTTCTATTACAACATGAACATCACTGGGAAGATACTGCCAAACATATGCCTGCATGTCTGCTAAGTTTCTTCAGTTGTGTCCAACTCCGAGACCCCATGGACCATAGTCCACCGGGCTCCTCTGTCCATGGGAGTGTCTCCAGGCAGGAACACTGGAGAGGGTTGCCATGCCTTCCTCCTGGGGATCTTTCTGACCCAGGGCTCAAACCTGTGTCTCTTACATCTCCTGCATTGGTAGGCAGGATTTTTTTTTTTTTTTTTTATCACTAGCACCATCTAGGAAGCCCTCCCAAACATATACTTCTACCAAAATGTAAGCCATACTATTTCTGTGTTTTCCAGGAAAGCCATTGTTCAGAAAAGTTTCACATGAAAAGATGACACACAACTTTTTCCTCAAATATTTCAAATGGTGTATTTTCTTGTTCTGATCATTTTAGCTTTGTAGAAGGTCATATTAAATTGTATGTGCACATCAAATGATATTATGTATTTTTAGGCAAGTACATAGGAATAACTGGTCCTTTGATTACTTTCCCCTAAAGTTTGAACATTTGTTCATGAAGCCTTTGCTATGTTTTTATTGTTGACATTCAAATGGAATTGAACCAAGAGTTTTTTGGTCGGAAGATGGATAAAGATAAAACTGATAGAAGCCAAAGGAGCTTGTGACAGTGTGTGACAATCTCCCAGCGTGGCTGCCTCCTCATTCCAGCTGTCTGGGTGATGTAATAAGAAACAAAATGTATGTTATGATGAACTACTTGGGGTAAATGTAGCTCACAAAAGAGATTACACTTTCCTTCTCTTTTGCTTTCTCAAAACATACTTTTGTCTCGAATTGCCTTAATTATTAACTGACTCTCAGAGGTAAAAAGGAAACACAGACACACCTCTACAAGTTTGGTTGACAGAGCTCATAGGTGGCCACATTAGGTTTTATTTGCCTAATCCCAAAACAACTACACATTAACATGTTTTACCCTGAATAACTGTATGTGACACGAAATATGAAAGAATATATTGGAGATGCAGACAGTTCTTCGTAAAGCAAATTAAAATGGCAGCGGTTTAAAAATCACTCTTGGAGGAGGCTTCATTTCATCTACAAGTTGATCTGTACCACGGAAAAAATCATCAGATGTCAAGAACAGAACTGTAGCCCAGGAGGTGAGCTGGAGACTGGAGTCCAGAGCTGTTGGGCCACACAGATACAGAAGCTAAGGAGATACTGTAAGATCTGTGAGCACCAGATGGGCACATCAGGGGCTTGTGAGCGCTGCTAAGAGACCATGTCAGAGTGAGAGCATTTCAGCACATCAAAGGGACCACTGCACAGTGGACCCTGAGATGGCCAGGGCTGAGGTCACAACAAACACAGTGAATGGACATCATTTTCCAGCCTCCGTCCAAAGTGGGAAGCCCACCAAATTGCAGCAAACATCCCTCAATCAGACCAACAACCATTGAACAACAACCTTCCTACGTCCTAAGAAGCAGGACCTTAAGATGATACAGTGGTACGACACGTGTGATAGCAGGGCCACCTGACTGACTTCTTGCAGCCAAGCCCCCTTTTCCCAGGCGAGTCCCAGGCTCAGGTATTGAGAGCCCACAGGATCAGGCTGTTAGTTATAAAGCTCTGTGAATAAGCTATCGATGACTAGATTTGATGGGAAGGTGACTCCTGCTTGAGGACCAAACTGTAAGTGAACAAGGGGTACTCAGACTTGACTTCACAAATTAACCTTTTAGGATCATGTTTAAACATTATTTCCCCTGACTCTAGGGACTAGGGTCAGTGGTGAAGCATTAATGCCGGCACTAAATAACGCCTACCTCTATTCAGCCCAACTTTTTCACTGAGAGGTCTCCTGTCCCAAGCGCTGCTGAGCTGTTCATCTCCTTCCCACCCACCTCTGATGTCCCTTTCTAGCCTGAGAATGAGTATAAATCTTATTTAATTGCCACCTATGTGGCATTAGCAGTGTAGGATGGGAAGCTGAGGCACTGGCTTTAGATGAGCGGTTTGGTTTTCACCTGGAGTTGGCATCAGAATCACCTGGAGGGCATCTGAAAGGTCAGTGCTGGGCTCCATTCAGGCCATGTCTGGGTTTGTATGTCTGGGTGGGGCCAGAGCATGTATATTTCTCACAAATTCCAGGTAATGTTAATGCCTCTGTCTTACAAGATCATCATTCAGACTATATTGTCTCCTGTCTCTCTCTATTAGGTAAAAATAACATTCCAGAGCTGAGAAGGTTGTAGAAAATAAGTAGCTCAAACATTTCCTTTTAGAAGAAACTATGTCCCAGAAAGGTTAAAGGGTGTGACTAACACCACAACCCAGGGTGCCTGACGTCCAGTTCAGAGATGCTTTCATGGTATTATCCTCTTGGCCTTTAATGTTTCAATGAACTTTAATCCTGTAATGTTCTCCTTAATTTATATTGGTTACATAAAACATTATGAGAGGCTTTAAAAACAGAATATGATTCCTCCATGCTAAGCACCAAATTAAGGATCAAACTCTCATTTATAATGATCAGATTTAATTTTTGAAGAGACATTCTTCATTTTTATATGAATTGGACTATTCTTGAGTATTTGTGTTAGTTGCTGAGTTGTGTCTGACTCTTTGTGACCCCAAGGACTGCAACCGACCAGGCTCCCCATCAATTCTCCAGGCAAGAATACTGGAGTGGGTTGCTGTTCCTTTCTCCAGGGGATCTTCCTGACCCAGGGATAGAACCCAGGTTTCCTGCATTGCACACAGATTCTTTACCATCTGAGCCACTGGGGAAGCCCTCTGAGTATTTAGTAGAGACCAAAACCTTTGACTTTGTTGGGTCTGCTGGAATAAGGTTTACAATTTTGTTTGTTTTTTGGTCAGTAGCCTGTATGTTCAATTTCAACACGACAAAAGTTAGTACCTTTCTGAATAAAACTCTGACACAACACATTTATCTCTCCCATTGTTGAAGTTCAAGTATATTCTTGTGACATTTCTGAGTCATTCTGTGTGTGTGTGAGATTGTCTGTGTGCATGTGTCTCCATTTGTGCTGGTGGAGGTCGCAGAGGAGCCAGAGGGATACAGCAATACTGTCTCTTTTGTGGCATCACTTTCATTTTGCAGTTGACTATTCCTGACAGACATTATTTCAAAGCTATTTCAATTTTTCCAAGACAGAGATCATTCTTTGGTTGTATTTGCAAACAGAATTTGAGCAAGATGTGGTAGTGAACAATAAATCACTTATAATTACAAATTCTAATTGCAGGGGAAAATGTCTAATGACCATCACTGACTTGAAACCAAGGTGCAAATAGGGACAGTCTTCCACGTGTCATATTCCAGGTGACTGAGATAGACTTCAGGGAACTATTCTTGGGCAGATATGGGTTTTCAAGGAAAAAGTTTGAAATTGTGAATTTTTGTTTGGTTTTACTGTTCTGGGCTTTGCTATTCTCATTGACAATCCTCTAAAGATGGATGTGTCCCCACTATAACAGAGTGATAGGACCCAGGCCTCTTGTCATGCTAGGGGAAAATCTGGGACAGGAGATGTGAGAAACACAGGCAGCAGGAGCTCTTCAGAAAACACCTCTCCTGGAATGGTGGCAGGTGTTTCGTCCAGGATCTTAATACTTCTAGAGTTACCAATTATTTTCAGTCCATCCAAACCACTAGCATCCTGTGAATAATATTCCTTGGAGGTTGCCTACAGTTACAGGAACTCAGATGCTAATTTCTGAAGCTGCCTCTCTTACACAAAAATTTTTTTTTAAAAAGCAATATGTGGACTTCATATGCTTTGTGATGCTATGGATTTTTAAATTTGGACTTCTAAGAGACAGAGGGCTGCGAACATTCTCCTTTACAGTGGAACTGCAGTGTGCAATTCACTGTGAATGACCTTGACTGCCAAAGACAAAATCTAGAGTCAGTTAGATTTCACATCTCTGAAATTGTTGGTGGGAATGCAGCTCTGGAATAATGGAAAGAACCTTGAGATATCATCTGGTTACAGACACCTTAGCTTATGAAAATGGTCTTTAAATAATCTGGGGCAAATGTCTACTTTCCTTTTGAAAGATTATAAAAAGAATCGGTCCTGAGTTAGCTCTCTTTTAATAACTAACAAAATTAATATATTAGATGCACGTTGACCCTTGCCCCAGGAAGCTTATCATTTAGAAGGAGAATCAGCCATGTACATAACTATTATGTACTGATAATAATTTAAATAAATAGCCTAGTATAAATAAAGGCAAAATGCTGTGGAAGAACAGAGGTAGGGTTTATTAAATTTATCCAGCCATCACTGGAGGAAGTTATTAAAAGAAAGGTAGCATTTAAGCTGAATCTTTAAGGAAGAAACTTCCTTTGGTAGATAAGGAGAGTTCTGGGATAGCCACCAAGAGCTCAGAATGTGCACAAATATGTCTGGGAAAATCGTGAATGTAAGCAGAGGAAGAACTAAGGAGGGTGAAGAAGTGAGACTAAATGCATTGGAAAGTCCAGGTGGAACAAGACTTTGAATTCTGTGTTAAAGAATCTGAAATACATTCTTCAGGCAGTTTCAGCCCCTTGAAGGTTTTGGGCAAGGAGCGCCTATGCTTTGTGTGCTTAGCTGCTCCAGTCACGTCTGACTGTTCGTGACCTCATGAACTGTAGCCCGCCAATCTCCTTTGTCCATCAGATCGGATTCTCCAGGCAAGAATACTGGAGTGGGTTGCCATGCCCTCCTCCAGGGCATCTTTCCAACCCAGGGATCGAACCTACGTCTTTATATCTCCTGCACTGGCAGGCGGCTTCTTCACCAGTAGCACCACAGGGAGTTTGGGGGTAAGGGGCTCCCTGAACCCACCTCTTACTACTGGCTCTCTTTCTACCATCCTTCCATGTGCCTCCCTGCTGTTCCATGAGCCCACCAAGCCTGCTCCAACCTCTGAGTCTTTGACCTTGCTATTCCTTCTTTCAGGACATCTCTTTTCCCAGGTATTCATATGATCTCCTTCTTATTTGTCCCATCTTGCATTTCTCTGTGCAAGTGCTACTTGGTCAGTCAAGCTTCCCTTTTTGAGTCTAGCAGAGCAAATCACCTCACTCGGATTCCCAACTTTCCTCTTTGCTACATTTTCCCCTATAGGACTTTTCACTTTTCTATAGGACATGTCACCTGGAACACACATTATATGGCACCTCCCTCCTCCACTCAACATGACAGCAAGGATTCTTGTTGCTTGCTGCTTTATTTACTATTTAGCACACAGCTTGGAGCACAGAGAGGCTCAAGAAATACTTGTTAAGTGAATGGAGAAAAGATAGAGAAGGATCATGGCTTAGTCGGCTCCATATTTGTTAGCTGCCATAACAAATACTAAAGATCAAGCAGCTGAAAAAACAGAAATGAATTTCCTCACAGTTTTGAAGGTCTGACTTCCCTGGTGGCTCAGATGGTAAAGCGTCTGCCTACAATGTGAGAGACCCACCAGGTTCAATCCCTCAGTTGGGAAGATCCCCTGGAGAAGGAAATGGCAACCCACTCCAGTACTCTTGTCTGGAAAATACCATGGACAGAGGAGCCTGGTAGGCTACAGTCCCTTGGGGTCGCAAAGAGTCGGCCACGACTGAGCAACTTCATTTTCTTTCACTTTCTGGAGGTCTGAGACGTGGGTGCCCACCTCCGCAGGCTCCAGTGAGAGCTCTCTGCCAGGCTGTCCTCTTGTAGTGTCTTCATGGGACACGGAGAGGAAAAGGGATCTAATGTACCCCACAAAGACCCTAATCCAACTCTCATGACCTCCTGTAAAGTGTAAAGCTGTTCGTCCTAGGTCCCGCCTCCAAATGCCATCACCTGGGGGTTAGGGCTTCAGTGTCTGAATCTGGTGGGGACACAAGCATTCAGTCCGCAACATAGCAGTTAGAGAATAAAAGGGGAAGTGAATGGGATGCTTTCTGATTTCAAGGGAGGAAGTACTTGTTGGCAGGGATCAGCTGCCCCTCCCCGCCCCCACCTCAGCCCCCAACAATCCCTGCAACTGACAGTCCCAGAGGGAAAGTGGGAATGACCACAACAAAAGGATGATTGTAACAGGTCAGAAATTAAAATGCCTTTTAGATGGAGTAAAGATGGGAATGTAATGAAGGAGGCACAGAGGGCAAACTGGAAATAAATAGAGGTCACAGAGACCAAGGGCTTCCCTGGTGTGGCTCAGTCCTAAAGAATCCACCTGCTAACACAGGAAATGGGGGTTTGATGTCTGGGTCTGGAAGATCCTCTGGAGAAGGAAATGACAACAAAGTCCTGTATTCTTGGCTGGGAAATCCCATGGACAGAGGAGCTTGATGGTCTACAGTCCATGGGGTCACAGAGAGCCAGACATGACTTAGTGACTAAACAACAACAATGGAGACAAAATCCCTACACTGTTCAAACACCACTACTTTGAAAGGATGAGAGGAAGATAAAGAAGAGAAGAAACTCTGTGTAGGAATGTACTGCTGCAAGCCCAAATAAAGGGGCTGTCTATAAACAAGAGGAATTCAGTTCTCTGCAAGTGACATACTGAATAGGGCAAAAAATATAGATTAATTCAGAGGCAAGTTCTGAAGAAAACTGCAAAAATACATCAATTCCACTACTTTATTATCTTAAGGAAAAATATATATTTAATTTGGAAGAGAAGACAAACAAGATGGTGAAACTGAAATGGGAGAGATACCACTACAGAAAAAAAGAGAGATGGAAGAAATGACTATGGATGCAGATGATACAAAGAATTCACAAGAAAAAGATAGTGTGTGAGAGACATGGGAAATAAAACAGATCCAATCTATGTGAAAAAGAATGTATGGAATTATAAAAATGTCATTTTTAAAAGAATGGAAGGAATAAAATAAATAACTAAAGACATACATATGCATACACGGTAGAGAGATGATTTGCATTGGTTCCTAGGGAACCATGACACATCCCCTCTGCATACCCACACCCCAGCACTCCAACTGCCACCATATTGCCTTTTGACCAACTTTTTCTTAGGAGACTTTCTCTAGCCACTCATCTCAGAGTCTCTAACTGCTCATTCCTTCTTCTCCAGGAACTGTATTTTATTCATGGGATATTTAAATATGCATAGAATCTCTGATGAAATAAGACAGAAGATATGTAATATTTTATTACCTTAGATTTATTACTTACATGCTAAACTAAAAATTAAGAGCTGTAGGTGTGCTTGTTTTATCAAACAAAATATATATATATAACCAATGCTATCATTCATTCAACGTTTTGAATAGTGATCCTGACTTATGTAGAACTAGAAACCTGCTCTTTGTCTAATGAAAATGACTTGGAGAAATTAATGAGACTCCATTTCCTTCAGCCTGCAGGAAGATGAGTAGGGAGGCTTGATCATGGTGTTCAAACTATTTCTGGGCTTGATCACTTTTATTTTCTCTTTTAAGTTTCATTTTGGGCCACTTGTAGGACCTGAGTAACTTTTAGACTTTGAAAAATGATATCATGATCCTTTGAGTAGAAACCATGACAGAAACAAGAACAACTGATAATTCTCAAATTCACAAGGAAGGTAATGTTTCAGGGTCATCCTGGACTTTGAGCACAAATGTCGCCTTGACCTCTGATAGCTAGTGACAGTCCCTTGGGGAAGAAGACCTGTAGAATCCAGCTGCTGCCTGTCCCTGTGATGATGCTGGCATGGTCTGGAGCCACTAACGCCATTACCTTGTCTGCATTCCTTGTTTCTCAAATGACTTGTATCAAGGGCCTAAATAGTTTATATTTATGGATCCTGTTGGAGAAGGAAATGGCAACCCACTCCAGTATTCTTGCCTAGAGAATCCCGTGGACAGAGGAGCCTGGTGGGCTACTGTCATAGGGTCGCACAGAGTCGGACATGACTGCAGCGACTTAGCATGCATGCATGCATTGGAGAAGGAAATGGCAACCCACTCCAGTATTCTTGCCTGGAGAATCCCAGGGACAGATGAGCCTGATGGGCTGCCGTCTATGAGGTCGCACAGAGTCAGACACCATTGAAGCGACTTAGAAGCCGCAGCAGCATGGATCCTGTTATAACATTTGTAAGTCTCTGATAAAACAAAACCATGATGGACAACAGACAATGTTCAGATGTACACCTGAGTGCATGATATACAGAAGGACCACTCCCTCAGGACTTCCTGGAATGGCTCGTGAAGCCCAGCACAGCATGACACTGCAAACTGAGCCCAGCATAGCTGTTTTCTGTTGAACTCCACTCTACCTTGAGCATGGGCAGTATTCGGTAACCTGCAAAGGGAGTCCCATGAGCACCCAAACAGTCACTTCTTCATTAAGAGAGATTCTTGTTGAGGTAAATATATTTATATTTACTGCACATTCTGTGAAACGGATGTTAATGCAATTTTAGTATAATAGTCTTTGGTTTTGTTATTCTCATATTTTCACATTTTTGTTGTTTAGTCCCTCAGTCATGTCTGAATCTTTTGTGAACCCATGGACTGTATCCCTCCAGGCTCCTCTGTCCATGGAATTTCCCAGGCAAGGATACTGGAGTGGGTTGCTGATTCCCTCTCCAGGGCATGTTCCCAACCCAGGAATCAAACCCTCATCCCCTGCATTGCAGGCAGATTCTTTAACAGAGAGCCACCTAGGAAGCCTATTTTCCCTTTATATCCTGCACAAAAGAGAAGTGAATTAATGATATGAACTTTTCCTAAGACTCCCAAGCTGTATATATCAAAGAGAAAGCAAAGTGGAGGTCTCCACCCAGGAAATGTTAAGTCTTGACAGAATCTATTACATAGTAAATGTATATACTGAGTCAGGGAACAGGCGAAGTACATGGGATCAGAGGAATCACAGTGACACAATATCCTTCTATATAGCTTTATTACAAAGGACATACATGTGGTTAACAGTTGCTTTTTTCTTTGGATTTCGTTGCAGCATTATCACTGATAAGTAGCACACATTGTATTTCCAACATAACCCTGTAGGTTTCTATAACAGTCAAGGGCATTAATTGCTTGACCTCCATGGACTATAGCCCATCAGGCTCTTCTGTTGTGGGATTTTCCAGGCAAGAATGCTGGAGTGGGTGGCTGTTTCCTTCTCCAGGGGATATTCCCAACCCTGATATTGAACCCACATCTCTAGTGCCTTCTATTAGGCAGATGGATTCTTTATCAATGAGCCACCTGGAAAGGCCATAACTACAGGGATTTCCTCCTAAATTAATAAAAAATAAATAAAGAACTGTTTTATCCAAACAAAATAAAAAACACTTAAAAATATCCCTCCCATCACCTACCAATGAAAGATGATGAAGACAAGACAAGGATAGAAGAAACTAAACAGAAGAAAGCAAAAATTGCTTTTCTATTTTCATCTAGGGCACTACATCTTTTGACCTCTGATTTCCTGGAATATACAGGTGAAATCATTACAGGTCTGGATTGAATCCTCTTAACATTTCCTATCTTGCCTGGAAAATCCCAAGGACAAGGAAGCCTGGTGGGCTGCCATCTATGTGGTCACATAGAGTCAGACACGACTGAAGCGACTTAGCAGCCACAGCAGCAGCAACAATTCCTAAACTTTTCCTGTAGAACCAAAATATATCTTGAAACATTAATAGGTGCATTGTGAGAAAGGATGTTCTATGTCCTAGTACATTTAGAAATGCTTTCTGCTATTTCTCCTCTTGGAGACAGTTCAGTTCAGTCGCTCAGTTGTGCCCAACTCTTTGTGACCCCATAGGCTGCAGCACACTAGGATTCCCTGTTCATCACCAACTCCCGGAGCTACTCAAACTCAAGTCCATTGAGTCGGTGATGCCATTCAACCATCTCATCTTCTGTCATCCCCTTCTCCTCCTTCCTTTAATCTTTTCCAGCATCAATTTTTTCCAAGAGTCAGTTCTTCACATCAGGTGGCCAATGTATTGGAGCTTCAGCTTTAGTGTCAGTCCTTCCAATGAATATTCAGGACTGATTTCCTTTAGGATTGACTGTCTTGATCTCTTTGCAGTCCAAGGAACTCCCAAGAGTCTTCTCCAACACCACAGCTCAAAAGAATCATTTTTTTGGCTTTCAGCTTTCTTCATAATCCAACTCTCACATTCATTCATGACTACTGTAAAAACCATAGCTTTGACTAGATGGACCTTTGTTGGCAAAGTAATGTCTCTGCTTTTTAGTATGCTGTCTAATTTGGTCATAGCTTTTCTTCCAAGGAGTAAGCATCTTTTAATTTCATGGCTGCAGTCACCATCTGCAGTGATTTTGGAGCCCCCCAAAATAAAGTCTCTCACTGTTTCCATTGTTTCCCCATCTATTTGCCATGAAGTGATGGGACCAGATGCCATGATCTTGGTTTTCTGAACGTTGAATTTTAAGCCAACTTTTTCACTCTCCTCTTTCACTTTCATCAAGAAGCGCTTTAGTTCTTCTTTGCTTCCTGCCATAAGGGTGGTGTCATCTGTATATCTGAGGTTATTGATATTTCTCCTGGCAATCTTGATTCCATCTTGTGCTTCATCCAGCCTGGCATTTTGCATGATGTACTCTGCATATAAGTTAAATAAGCCGGATGACAATATACAGCCTTGACGTACTCCTTTCCCGATTTGGAACCAGCTTGTTGTTCCATGTATGGTTCTAACTATTGCTTCTTGACCTGTATATTGATTTCTCAGGAGGAAGGTCAGGTGGTCTAATATTCCCATCTCTTGAAGAATTTTCCACAATTTTTGTGATCCACACAGTCAAAGGCTTTGCATAGTCAATAAAGCAAAAGTAGATGTTATTCTGGAACTCTCTCACTTTTTTTGATGACCCAAAGGATGTTGGCAATTTGATCTCTGGTTCCTCTGCCTTTTCTAAATCCAACTTGAACATCTGGAAGTTCATGGTTCATGTACTGTTGAAGCTTGGCTTGGAGAATTTTGAGCATTACTTTGCTAGTGTGTGAGATGAGAGCAATTGTGTGATAGTTTGAACATTCTTTGGCATTACCTTTTTTTGGGATTGGAATGAAAACTGACCTTTTCCAGACCTGTGGCCACTTCTGAGTTTTCCAGATTTGCTGGCATATTGAGTGTAGCACTTTCACAGAATCATCTTTTAAGATTTGAAATAGCTCAACTGAAATTCCATCAGAGAAGTCCTAGAGAAATATGTTTTTGTCTGTTGAACTCAGATTTACTGACTTGTATTTTACCATGGAAACACTCTCTCTTTATATAGAAGGTCTAGCTTACATGAATGAGTACAAATCTGATTGAAAAGGAGGAACTTGGATTTCTTTAAACCATTGCTTATTATTTCTACATGTCTTAAAATTGCCAACTAGATAACAATAAAACGACCACACATGACCAAATTACCTTACACTAGGAATGTTCTTTATCTATTTATTTATGTCAAACTCAGTGCTGAAGTCATGATTTCATGACAGTCAACTTTTTTTGTGCTGTAGTGCTGCTAAAGTACTACAAGGCAAGTATTTAAAGACAAGTATTTTTTTCTTAATAACATCTCTAGTGGCATTTTTATTTTTCCTGTGCTTCCCTGGTTCCCAGAATATGACCTTCATCTCTTTCTGTCTTTTGATGATTATGGGCATGAAGAGACTTAGATAAGGAGAGGAGAAGATAATTGTCCCAGGCCACAGAAATAAGGAGTGACTAAGTGTATAGAGAAGATTATACATCTTGAAAACTAGTTTCCCCTGGCGCAATCATGACTCCTGCCATGACCACCCCTTGAGGTAAGGGGGCTCTCTGATTTCTGAAACTAGTTAGTAACAAAACAAAACTCATAGGAAAAAAATTAAAAGTAACCCTATCCCTCCCACCTTACTCTATTCCTGGCTAAATATATTTGACACTATCAATTTGCATTCATTATATTTGATTTTTCTACTTGCACCCAATCATGCAGATGTTGCCTACTTAAGAACATTGTCTATAGCAGAATGGATAGGCTTCATACCCATAGCAGCACTGTAGCCTGGGGTGACCTGTGTTCTGAAAATGTCAACACACCTAAAATCATGTTGGCTGTATTATGCACAAATACTACACAGACAAAATAGCAAAGGAGAGAAATATCTTGAGAATGGTTGATAATTTTTGTTTATTTCTTGTTTCTTCATGTATGTTAATGTTTTGTTTTCAATGTAAGATTGTGTTGGAAGAAGAAGTCTACAGTTTTCAAAGCTCAACATTTAAGGAGATTAGATATTTGGGGATGCTTTTTGCTTCCTTATGAGGAAAACTGAATATTTCCAACCTCTATTACTTAATAAATATTTCTCTGGCACATGATTGTTCTTTTTCTTTTTAAAATTGATGTCAATAAGCTAGCAAATACCCTATGAGGTGCTGTCCAAGCAAACCTGGAGATTCTTCACATTAAATATCATGGAGGATGTAGAATGAGACTGGTTGTCTAAGAGAGGTTAGAGTCATCAGGGTAGTGGAATTCTTTTCCTCTGAGGCCAAGCAACGTAGGTTTTGAGGATATTTGCCTTAAGGCTTCCCAATCTCTCCTCTTACTCCTGATCTACACTGGAAGTGTGTCCCCCTCTCAGGAAATCATGATTCCATGTTTCCTATATTTCTGCTCCAATCCTCTATAGAAGTGGCTCTTGGCTGGTGTATCAGTGGTCATTTATTTGTTTGTAAGAACTAGTGACCCTGTAGCCCATGCCTCTCAAGCAAAAAATTTTTTCTTGTTTTGTTGGCTTTTGCTCTGGGAGAGTGAGTCTTCTGGCACTCTTACCTGGGTTTTCTGGTTTTCCCAGATTACTGCTAACTAAACCTGTAGAGTTGGGCTTCCCTGGTGGTTCAGTGGTAAAAAAAAAAAATCTGCCTGCCAACACAGGAGATGCAAAAGATATTGGTTTGATCCCTGGGTCGGGAAGAACCCCTGGAGTAGGAAATAGTATACCACTCCAGTATTCGTGCTTGGAAAATTCCATGGACAGAGGAGCCTGGAGGGCTATAGTCCATGGGGTTGCAAAGAGTTGGACATGACTGAGCATGAGAATCTATGTACCTAGTCCAGGGAAAGTTGAGCACCTTCAAGAGATGAACACAAGTACTTTTAGCCAGCCTCAACAGTAAGAGACTTACCAGTCACCTTGAGTGTTAAGAATCCAGCCCAGCATCCAATTCCAGGAAAACCAAGAAAAACAGAAATAAAAAAGACAAAAATAAACCTGAACACTTGGATTAATTGGCAGAGTGTCTGGCATTGAGAAAAGAGTTGTGAACAAAAGGAAAAATGCACAAACAAACTTTAAAACTGCTCCAAATCTTTCCAAATAGTTTCTTTAAGGAAATAGATGTGGCACTCACATAAACATATGCATGGCACTTCAAAATAACTGAGTCAAATTGATTCACCATAATGAAGTAAAATGGCCCTCCTAGACTATTTCCAATAAGGAAAATTCCATTTATTTTGATGGGTTACTTTTTAGATACTTCTTACCTTTAAAAGAAATAGCCCTATTTAGTTGCCAAGTATATGACATTAATTAGCTACCCCTTATGTAGAAATTCTGCTTATTTATAGACCTCCTAAATAGTGACCTATGTTTTAAATAGTTTACTCTCTGAGTTCTAGGATTTTTATCATTTTTTTGTTGTTCAGTTACTAGGTTATGTACGACTCTCTGAGACCCCATGGACTGTTTCATGCCATGCTTCCCCGTGCTTCACCATCTCTTGAGAGTTTGCTCAAACTCATGTCCATTGAGTCGATGATGTTATCCAACTATTTCATCCTCTGTCATCCCCTTCTCCTCCTGACTTCAATTTTTTCCAGGACCGAGGTCTTTTCCAATGAGCCAGCTCATCACATCAGGTGGCCAAAGTATGTGAGCTTAGCTTCAGCATAAGTCCTTCCAATGAATATTCAGGTTTGATCTCCTTTAGGAATGACTGGTTTGACCTCTTTGCCATCTGAGGGACCCTCAAGAGTCTTCTCCAGCATCACAACTTGAAAGCATCAATTCTTCGGTGCTCAGCCTTCTTTATGGTCCAAACTTCACATCTGTACATGACTACTGGAGAAACAATAGTTTGACTATATGGATCTTTGGCTGCAAAGTGATTTCTATAACGGCCATACTTATATATCCCTTAAGGAATGAAAAACAAGAAAAAGGTCTGAAAGGTGAAATTCTAGATTATACCATGTCTTGAGGAGAAAGAAATCAAATAATGTTTCCAAATCAGTGAGATGAGAATGATATTAAGAATAGCAGTGTAAATCTCTGGATTAGTTTCCAAGTTATTGTGGTTGGAATCTTTAAAAGTAGCAAGGGGAATTGAAAGATAATTGATCCAAAGAAAGGAATGAGAGCCCAGTCCCTTATGTGGCTGGGTCAGTAAATATATAGAAGCATCAAGCTGAAGTGGATTATATGTAGAAGTATCAGGCTGAAGTGAATGCCTGTGATTTCTGTGCTTAGTCAATTGTGAATCCCTAGCACCTGACACCTGGAAATGAGGAGGAAAACAAAGACTCATGAAATGCTCAAGTCAGTCCTGAAATGCCATGCTGCCCTTGGAGCTGCTCATGAGCCCCTCTGACAGAAAAGCCTATTATTTAAAAGAGCATTTCTTTATAATGGAGTCTGTTCAACTCTCTGCAGCAGGGTAAAGAACACAATATTAGCGCCATATCATTTTTTCTCATTGTCTATGAAATATTTGAAGTGGAAATGGCTTCTTTCATCACCAAGAGACAATGTGGGAAGTGACCTGCTCAGCAGATGAGTTGACAGACATGGTGGGGAATTTCATTACAACTTAGTATTTGAGTGGCAGGAACAGCTCACTCTAGGCCCTCCCAACCTCTGGCAAGAGCTCAGAATTGAGTTTGTAAATGTTAATCAATATTTCAGGCTTATTAAGTAAAGAAAAGTATTGTGAAAATCAAAGGACTAATGGCCATTCGGGCTCTGTGTAGGTCTGTTCAGCTGTCAAAAGCATAATATCCAGAAAGAGAGAATATACTTTAACAAAATTCTTTCAAATTTACATAAAACATAATGTCTTTGTTCTACCAAAATACATATAATATCAGTGCCTTAAAATATTCAAACAAGTTAAACAGGAATATACGCATCTTTCCAAAAACAGTGGGAACTAATATCTTTTAAGCATAAAATACTGTCTAGAGGTAACTTTTTAATCATCTAAAATTTTAGCAAAGAAGCCATAGTATAATATTCATATTATACTACTGCCCCCCAAAACAACAACAACATCCAGGCATATGTGAGAGTTAAATGTAAAATGCAAAAGTATTAAAGGAAAATATATTCCTGAAGTTGGGGATGCTTTCTTAATGCAGATATAAAATTGAATCCATGAAGAAAGAACAAATTGTGAATAAATAAAAATCAGAAAGAAATTTCTGAAAAATAGAAGTTGTCATAAAAGTAAAATCATGTATTATTACAAAAGAAAATATTTATAAATTTTGGGACAAATTAAACCCAAAGATATGTACACAGTTCTAATAAATCAAAAAGAAATACAATTACCTTTAAATTAGGAAAAAGGCAAAGAAGTAAGCAATTAGGTCATATGGAGAAATAAATATATACACATAAGAAATTACCTCCTCATAAATAATTAGTAATTTATTTTAACAAAGATTATCACTTACATTAATTAAAGAAACATAGATAATTGGTAATATCCATTATTGGCAAGGATATGAAGAAATAAATACTCATAAATATTGATGCAAATATAATTGACATTGACCTGGAGGACGGTTGGAATTTAAAATGTCCATAATTTTCCTATTAACAATTTCATTGCTAGGAATCAATCTGCATACAAATGAACAAAATTTAAAGAAATTAAAGAAATTCTTATTGAATGGAAACTATGTGCTAGGCATGTTTCTAGACAAGATGGATACAGAAGAGATATAGCAGAAATAAAACAGAAAACAATCTCTGTTACTGCCTAGATGGAGTAGGCAGTAAACAAGGAAATTAAGACATTAGTATGTACATTAGTATGAACATTAGTGTTACATACAATACATAAAGTAGTAAGTGCTCAGGAGAAAAATAAGGATGCAGGTACTAAGGATCCATGTGATTGGGCATGTGTGTTGCATTTTCCGGGAGGATGGCCAAACAAGACCTCACTGTGACACCATTTGAGAAAAGCTTCCAGAAGAGGAAAAAAAGCTATGTAGAGAACAGATGACTGAGCATTCCAGATGGAAAGCCTGAAGGGTAGAGATGCTGAGGCTGGAACATGTCTGCAGGGATGTGTGAACATCAAAAACACCAGTGCAGCTGAGTGAGGAGAAGGAAAGAGGAAGTGAGGTCAGAGAGAAAACAAAAGTCCAGACAGTGCAGGACTGCCAGCTACCCTCTGAGTGAAGTGGGAAATCCACGCTTAAGGAAGACTCTTGCAAAGTAATCTGAGTACTGCATTACAGAGGCCTGGGCGGGGGGGTGGGGAAGGGGCAAGGGCAGGCTTGGGGAGACCAGTCAAGGGGAGCATACAGTATCTTGGCATATCTATTGCAACACTGTAGGGAAAGGGAGTGGCCCTTTACACATTCCACTCTATACAGTCATAATTCCAGGATCTTATACAAGCATTTATTTATTATTATTGTGTAATTTTAAATATCATACTTTTTGAAGAGGGGAATAAAGGGAATCGAGAATGCAACATATCTTTCCAAGTATGACTGTTACAAATGTGCTATTTGCATTGTACCCTTGAAATAATCTATTTGTCCCATGACAGCGGAAATATTCTTAAAAACTTGTTTTTTTCTCTCTCTATATATATATATAATTTGGCTACTAAAAAGGTATGCTAAAGGAAAAAAGTAATCTCTAAAGGGACCAAAATTCTAAATGTAATGAATTTTGGGTATTCTTGTATATGTTCTAAGATAATTAGAATAGAAAGAGAATGTTTCAGGCAGCATGTTTCTTTAAACAGATGGGCAATTACAATCTAGGTCAACTTTCTAGGTGTGTGTGTGTGTGTGTTTAAAAGGAAATAATTTTAGTACTTCAACTTGGCTAAGAGAAACAAAAAAATGTGAAGGAATATGAAGGCTGCACATTAACAGTCAACTTCTCTTGAGTGGGAACTTCCAAAAGCATAAGTACATTCTCCACTTAAACAGAGGAAAATCCAAAGTGACAATTCAGCTCAGCATTTGGCATCACCTTTTAGACATTTCAAGTTTGAAATTCAAGTCTGAAAATGCTTAGTATTTGAAAACTGGTTAAGCATTCAGGGGGAAAAAATTATAAGTTTTCTGTCTCACACTTTGGAAGAATAAACAGAAGCTGGATTCAAAATTCAAAAGACAAAAATAGCATATTAAAATTATTGCGATTAGATGTATGTGAATATTTATGTAATTTCCATGTGGGAAAAATGTTTCTTAGCTTGGCACCAATCGAGGCTTAAAAAGGACAGTATGTATAGCCTTGATTAAATGACATTTTAGAATTCATACAATATAAATAATAAATGATAAAAAGTTTTTAAAAAGTAATATGAATACATAAAAAACAAGTAGCTTATATATGTATAATGTGTTGTCACAAAACAACAAGAAAAAATGAGTTCTCCCTTAGAAAAAAATATACTAAGGATATCAGTAGGCAGCTCATATGCCAACAAAGTAATGCAGATGGGTAATGATACATTAAAAGGATTCAACTAAATGAGTAATAAAATGCCATTTCAATCAAGGTATACTTTTTCATCATAATTACTGAGTATATTTGTGTGGGTATGAGAGAGACAGAGACAAAGGGAGAGATAAAGAGAGACACAAAGAGAGAGAGACAATGAGAAACACAGAGAGACAGAATGTAAAAATCTCTTGGGGTCCACTGACCTTAACCCTCCCTCTGAATGGGCTCGACTTGCTTACTTCTCCAAAATGAATGAATGAATCTCCCTCCCTGCCACTCCCCTATTTCCTCCATCATTTGATATATTTCTTGAAAAGTCTTCACCTTACTAGACACTTTTCTTCCCTTTAATTTTCAGATACCACATACTCCTGGTTTTTTCCCCCATAGCTCTGGCAATGTGCCCTCTCTCTTTTGTTGGCTTCATCACCGCTACTTGGCTGCAAAATGTGGGAATTTATTTAGGCTCAAGCCTGCATCCTTTTTCTCTTCCTATTTTAAATTCTCTCTCTAGGCCAATTCCATTTCATGGCAAACAACTTCCAGGTGACTCCAAATATACACATTCAATTTCTGAACATGCAGAACTCTTGACTGGTAAATCAAAACCACATGCTAAATATCTGTATCTGGACATCTCAAAGACATTGCAATACCTCAATCAAAACTAAATTTCACTGTTACCTATTTCAGTGTGTGACACCTCCAACGATCCACTTAGGAGAGCCAGAGACACAGGAATCATCCTTGTTTCTGTCTTCATTTTACCATCCATGTCAAATCCATCACAAAGTCCTATGGTTAAATGATGAGTCACAAAACCCAATATTTACTTTTCTATCTTCCTCAGTATGACCATAATCCAAGATACCTTTCAGCCCTTACCTAGAGCATTACAACAGCTTTCTGATTTCCAGTACTTCGATTTATTAACGAAGCATCACATCAACCTCCAGCTCAAAGCACATTAGTATTTCCCATTGCTTTTGTTTGTTTATTTTTGGCTGTGCACATGGGCTCTTAGTTCCCTTTCTCAGGGAACTTACATACCCCCTTCATCAGAAGCGCTGAGTGTTTACTAGTGGGCAGCCAGGGAAGTCCTTCTCCCACTGCTTTTAGAATTATGAACTGATTTCCTGAACATATCCACTGAAGTTGTAAGTGGTCTGGTTCCTATTAAACCTCATGCTACACTGTTTTCTCTACAGCAATTGCTATCTAAGTATAATTTCTAGACCAGCAGCTTAGGTTGTCACCTGGGAACTTGTTAGAATACAAATTATCAAGTTCCACCCTGAAACTACTAAATCAGAAACTCTGGTAGAGGTGGGAACTTCCCTGGTGTTCCAGTGGCTAACACTCTGTGCTCCCAACACAGGAGGCCTGAGTTCAATCCCTGGTCAGGGAACTAGATCCCACAGGCTGAAACTAAGACCTAGTGCAGCCAAATACATAAATAAGATTTTTCTGAAGCAAACGCTGGTGGAGGAGTTGGGGGATCAACAGTGTGTATGCGTGTAATTTTATTTAAAACATCTTAACACAATATTGTAAAGAAAATTTCCCCCAATTAAAAATAAATTAAAAAATTTTTGGAGTAAAATTGCTTTACAATGTTGTAGTCATTTCTACTGTATGGCAAAGTGAATCAGCTATATGTATACCTTTATGCCCTCTTTTTGTTGGATTTCCTTCCAAACACTGTGTATTGAAACTAGCTCTCCAGGAAATTCTCATACATGATAGTTTGACAATTATCATTTCAGAAGCCTGTGTTCCTCCCACAGTGGACTTTTTTCCTCCTGGAATTGGGCATGCTCTTTCGTACCCCCATTTTTCACATGATCTCTCCACTGACAGTCTTTTTTTCCTCTCCCCTGTACAGTAGCCATGTCTATTCTTCCAGATCACAGCACTTTTATCCTTTCCCACAGTCAAATTCTCCTTTTTCACTATTTCATAGCATTTGTCTCTTTTCCATGACATTCATGACACTTTCAATGTTAGGTATATTTTTAGGTAATTGTGTGGTTATTTTCTGTCTCTCCCAAGAGAATGTGAGCTAGTGATAGCCAGAGAGGGTTTGCTCACCATTGTACCCAGAGCATTTGCTACATCACTTGACACAAACTGAAATATTAACAAATACTTTAAATGAATGAATACTGGTGTAATTGGTTGACATGCCTATGAACTTACATGTTCTTGGTATTATTCTTCAGGTGATTGGGTTTTTATCTTTATTGTTGCTGTTGTTCAGTTGCTGAGTTGTGTCTGACTCTTTGCCTCCCCATGGACTGCAGCATTCCAGTTTTTCCTGCCCTTCACCATCTCCTGGAGCTCATTCAAACTCATGTCCATTGAGTTGCTGATGCCTTCCAAGCATCTCATCCTCTGTCATCCCCTTCTCCTCCTGCCTTCCATCTTTCCCAATGTCAGGGTCTTTTCCAATGAGTCAGCTCTTCACATCAGGTGGTCAAAGTATTGGAGCTTCACTTCAGCATTAGTCCTTTCAATGAATATTCATGATTGATTTCCTTTAGGATTGACTAGTTTGATCTCACTGCAGTCCAAGGCAATGTGAAAGTCAGTCAATCATGTCCGACTCTTTGCAACCCCATTGACTATATAGTCCATGGAATTCTCCAGGTAAGAATACTGGAGTGGATAGCCTTTCCCTTCTCCAGGGGATCTTTCCAACCTAGGGATTAGACCCAGGTCTCTCGCACTGTGGGCATCAATTCTTTGGTGCTCAGCCTTTTTTACGGTCTAACTCTCACATCCTGCTGGACTACTGGACTTACATGACTACTGGAGAAACCATTGTTTTGACTGTAAAGACTTTTGTTGGTAAAGTAGTACCTCTGCTTTTTAATATGCTGTCTAGGTATATCACTGCTTTTCTTCCAAGGAGTAAGGGTCTTTTAATTTCCTGGCTGACACCCTGCCTCCAACTTACACATAGTGGATTGTGGGATTTCTCATTCTCTAGAATCATGTAATACAATTCCTTATAATAAATTTCATTCTATAGTACACATATCCTATT
This sequence comes from Antilocapra americana, assembly GCA_007570785.1. Classification (NCBI taxonomy): domain Eukaryota; kingdom Metazoa; phylum Chordata; class Mammalia; order Artiodactyla; family Antilocapridae; genus Antilocapra; species Antilocapra americana. The sequence continues at coordinate 3,238,312 of ML661250.1, read as the reverse complement.
GGTTCTATTTCTTTGGAGAACCCTAACTCCCTCCACAGTTTGAATTTAATTTTTATGAAATGATTATCAGTGACATATTTTTCAGCTGGTTATTGTCTTCCCAGTGGTCATTAAAAGTTATGATTGAATAATACTTTATAAAACTTTATTCATATATTTATATATACATATGTAATTAAGAATATATAATTAGGATTATATATTAAGACTTCCCAGGTAGCTCAGTAGTAAAGAACCCTCTTGCTTATGCAGGAGATACAAGAGATGTGGGTTTGATCCCTGGGTTGGGACGATCCTCTGGAGTAGGAAACGGCAACCCACTCCAATATTCTTGCATAGAAAATCTCGTGGACAGAATAGCCTAGTAGGCTAGAGTCCATGGGGTTGCAAAGAGTTGAACATGACTGCCTGACTGACCAATGCACATCTTCTATTACTGGGCATTTTGGAAGCTTCTCATTAGAACCTACTAACACTGGTGTTTCCTTGAATGTTCTGCACGTTTTGAATATCTTAACTTTTTTCTGCTGTGTACATCTACAGGATTGGAACTACAGAGTCATAGTATGTACATCTTCTAGTAGACCCCATCTAACAATTTAGCAAAATAATTTTACCAATTTACACTGTAGGCTCACCAGCAATTTGAGCCTTGGCTATTCCACATCTTTGCCAACATTTGTATTTTCCAATTTTTAAATTTTGGCCACTGTTTAATTTAGTGCAGTGTAGTTTTAATTAGAGTTCGACTAATAAAGCCAAATATCTTTTCAAAATGTAAGAGGATTTTTAAACATTAAATTTACTTTTCCAGGGTCAATTTTGCAAGTGAAAACAAATAATTTACTACGAATAATACTAATTCCTTAAATCTGTTAAAAATAACAACAAACTAATTCCTTAAATGTGCATATAGTGGAAGAATAGCTAATCTTAATACTTGTGTGTATATTCAGTTCAGTTCAGTTCAGTCCAGTTCACCCCCTAAGTTATATCCGACTCTTTGTGACCCCATGAATCGCAGCACACCAGGCATCCCTGTCCATCACCAACTCCCGGAGTCCACCCAAACCCATATCCATTGAGTCGGTGATGCCATCCAGACATCTCATCTCCTGTCATCCCCTTCTCCTCCTGCCTTCAATCTTTTCCAGCATCAGGGTGTTCTCCAATGAGTCAGCTCTTTGCATCAGGTGGAGTTTCAGCTTCAACATCAGTCCTTCCAGTGAACACCCAGGACTGATCTCCTTTAAGATGGACTGGTTGGATTTCCTTGCAGTCTAAGGGACCCTCAAGAGTCCTCTCCAACACCACAGTTCAAAAGCATCAATTCTTTGGTGCTCAGCTTTCTTTATAGTCCAACTCTCACATCCACACATGACCACTGGAAAAACCATAGCCTTGACTAGATGGACCTTTGTTGGCAAAGTAATGTCTCTGCTATTCAATATGCTATCCAGGTTGGCCATAACCTTCCTTCCAAGCAGTAGTCATCTTTTGATTTCATGGCTGCAGTCACCATCTGCAGTGATTTTGAAGCCCCCCAAAATAAAGTCAGCCACTGTTTCCAATGTTTCCCCATCTCTCTGCCATGAAGTGATGGGACTGGAAGACATGATCTTAGTTTTCTGAATGTTGAGCTTTAAGCCAACTTTTTCACTCTCTTCTTTTACTTTCATCAAGAGGTTCTTTAGTTCTTCACTTTCTGCCATAGGGTGGTGTCATCTGCATATCTGAGGTTATTGCTATTTCTCCCGGCAGTCTTGATTCCAGCTTGTGTTTCCTCCAGTCCAGTGTTTCTCATGATGTACTCTGCATGTAAGTTAAATAAGCAGGGTGACAATATACAGCCTTGACATACTCCTTTTCCTATTTGGAACCAGTCTGTTGTTCCATGTCCAGTTCTAACTGTTGCTTCCTGACCTGCCTTTCTCAAGAGGCAGGTCAGGTGGTCTGGTATTCCGATTTCCTTCAGAATTTCCCACAGTTTATTGTGATACACACAGTCAAAGGCTTTGGCATAGTCAATAAAGCAGAAGTAGATGTTTTTCTGGTACTCTCTTGCTTTTTCAATGATCCTCAGATGTTGGCAATTTGATCTCAGGTTCCTCTTCCTTTTCTAAAACCAGCTTGAACATCTGGAAGTTCACAGTTCACATATTGCTGAAGCCTGGCTTGGAGAATGATAAGCATTACTTTTCTAGCATGTGAGATGAGTGCAACTGTGTGGTAGTTTGAGCATTCTTTGGCATTGCCTTTCTTTGGGATTGGAGTGAAGACTGACCTTTTCCAATCCTGTGGCCACTTCTGAGTTTTCCATATTTGCTGGCATATTGACTGCAGCACTTTCACAGAGTCGTCTTTCAGGATTTGAAATAGCTCAACTGGAATTCCATCACCTCTACCAGCTTCGTTTGTAGTGATGCTTCCTAAGGCCCACTTGACTTCACATTCCAGGATGTCTGGCTCTAGGTGAGTTATCACACCACTGTGATTACCTGGGTCATATGCGTACATATATACATATAAGCACACATACATTTAATGCATTTGAAAAATATCTTAAGATATTTTTAAAACCAAGATCCCTTGATTCACTATTTCATTATTTCCTATAGTGTAAAGAGAGCATAATTATTTCCAACACTGAAATTCTCAACAATTTTGGCAATGACATTATCAGAAAAGGGTCTATTCATTTGAAAATTCCCACAGAAAAGGAAAAATACTGCTGTCTTCTTCTTGTAACTCTGGGAAGTCTCAGGTAGAGATTCCCTCTCATTTAACCCTTTTTAGACACCTCCTCTTTTATGGCCTCTAGGCAAGCTTCAAGATTTCTTTTCTATTAGGCTATCAGAATTAAACTCATATTCTAGGTTGGGATCATTTTCAAAATTATAATGGACACTAGTAAATCAAAGAGTACTTCATATTGAGTAAAACTAGGGCAAAACTATTTTTATATGACCCTAGGAACATTAGATTGGGGCTACAATTCATTCAGACTGGTTTCTTGGTTGTCAATAAAATCTGTGCTCGGAGAATTATATACAGATGGGCTAGTTTTTCAATGTTGCCATGAGAAAACCAGAGCTTTAAGTATTCTACCTGTTAAACTCAGAGATACAAATCTCCTTGGAAAATTTTTTTTTCCCAACTGTATGAACTTAAGGAATTCAGTCTCCTTTACCAACATTCCAATTGGAGCCATTACTCTTTCCTGGAAAAGATGCAGGAGCTTTCTAACAGGTGTCCTCATTTCTGGTCACTCACAAGTCACATTTGCCCTACATATGCCTGCAAGGTTAATTTCCTAGATCCACAATCCCCGTTTACCTTCCCTGAGGAAATTTCCATATATTGCAAAATCAATATCTGTCTAGACTCTAAATATAACATCATCTGACTTTCACTAATACTCTCAATTTTTCATTTTTCTATTGGAAGATATTCTCAGTATCCCTTTGGTAGTCAAGTTGATCTTTTAAGGCCAATCTCTAATGCTGCGTGTTCTAATGAATCTTGCTGGACACTTCCAAATGACCATCTCTCATGATTTAAATTTAAATAGCATTGTGTATATTCCTCATGAAATCTATAATGATTTACTTAACATCATAGCTATTTTCTAGAATCTTTCAGCTTCCTTAAAGCTCGTATATTTCACCCACCTTTCTATTGGTTCATTACATTCTAATAATCTACAACATCCATCAAGAATCTAGTACATTTCAAGATATTTCACAGGTTTTCTACTCATTCTCAATATAAAGTCTTAGTTCATATTCTTGTTGCTTATTAAAATACTGGCCTTAATATTTGTACATACAAAGGAATATATGGAAGTCATAAAGCTACAGCAATAAAATAAGCATCCGTGAACTTATGACAGCTTAAAAATTAGAATATTATCAATATATTCCTTTATCCTATGTGATTCTCTCATCTTATAACCTGCTTTTCTCCCAGAGACAAATATCCTGACTTCTGTAAAAAAAAAAAAAGTCATTCTTTCATTTGTATTTTCAATTTCTTAATTATGAATCTATGCTTAAATAATATGATATTTAGTCTTGGCACTTTCTGTGTTTAATGAAAATAGAATTGACTTTATTTGTTCTTCTGTAAAATGCATGAACCACTTCTGGTTCATTGTTTCATTATTTCACTCTTATTTGGACCTTGGGGTCATTCCTAGTTTTCTGAACCTACGATTGATGCTAGTATGAGCATTTATTCTTGAATTTCTCTTGATATACACACATAAAGATATCTCTAGGATATACATATACATAAAGGAGTGGAATTACTTAGTTAAGGAGTAATGAGTGTCCAAATGCATAGTATAATGCCAAATTCTTTTCACAAGTAGCCGTACCAATTTTATTCCTGACCTGCTGTGTATATGAGTTCACACTGATCCATGCCCTCCCTAAAATATGTTATTTACTCTCTTAATTTTAGAGTCCCATGGAATACAAGGAGATCAAGCCAGTCTAAAAGAAATCAATCCTGAATATTCATTGGAAGCACATTCATTGATGCTGAAGCTCCAATACTTTAGCCAACTGATATGAAGAACAAACTCATTGGAAAAGACCCTGATGCTGGGAAGACTGAAGGCAAATGAAGAAGGGGTGGCTGAGGATGAGATAGTTAGATTGCATCATGGACTCAGTGGACATGAATCTGAGCAAACTCTGGGAGGTAGAGAAGCACAGGGGAATCTGGTGTGCTACAGTCTATGGGGTTACAAAGAGCTGGACATAACTTAGTGACTGAACAACAACACAACACATATTTTTGCCAATTTAGTAGCATGTCCTTACAGTTTATATTTGCTTTTACAAGATTGCTTCAAATATTGCTTCAACTTTATTCTTTCTCTGATATCTTTCTAACATCTATATTTGTCAGTTGCTGTTCTTAGACAAAGAAAGCAAGATTTATGGTCTAAGTCCCTGGTCCTTGTTTCTTCCATATGAACACTTGAAGAGCTCTCTGACCCTTTGCATGGGGGTCCCAACCTCTGGGATCTAATGCTTGATGATTTGAGGTGGAGCTGATATAATAATAATAGAGATAAAGTGCACCATAAATGTAATGTGCCTGGATCATCCCCAAACCACCCCTCCTTCCAGTCTCTAGAAAAACTGTTTTCCATGAATCCAGTCCCTGGTGCCAAAAATGTTGAGGACCCCTGCTTTATACTGCAAGTGGGTCAATCAGACCCCCAGGTAGCTCTAGAACTTCTGCTCATAGAGTCTTCCTGGGACCCTATGCCTGCATCACAGTTTCAGCAGGACAGCCTGGTGAATAGATGGCTCCTTCTGGCTGGGGCAGTATTTCTTTTATTGGATCATGCCATATGGGGGTGCCAGAATGGTACTGACATAACTTGATTTCAGGGTTTTGAGCTTCCAGTAGTCCACTGCCTGTGGATGTGGTTGAGAGCAAGAACCCACGCCTATCTATGACCTAACTGAGCTGCTGCTTCTGATCCACAGCTTCCGAGGCCAGAAGGAGTGTCAGTAGGCTTCCTTTACCCCATGTACAGGACACTGCCATTTCTACAGAGGTCACCCACCTTGTCCACAAGCTCTGTGGTAGGCCTAGGCAGTCCTCTGGAGATGGCTCTTTCTATCTTCTCTGAAGGCTTTGAAGACTGTTATACCACAAAACCAATGGGCCCTCCTGATCCCTGTTCTCTCTTGCCCTAAAAGTTATAGTGATATTGTACTTTCCTTTGTCTCTGTTTAAGCCATACTGGTATATGTGTGTCTCTGTGTGTGTGTACTGTCATGTCTGACTCTTTGTGACCTACAGAATGTAGCCTGCCAGGCTCCTCTGTCCATGGGATTCTCCAGGCAAGAATACTGGAGTGGATTGCTGTGTCCTCCCCAAGGGGATCATCCTGACCCTGAGATGGGACCTGGGTCTCTGACACTGGCAGGTAGGTTATTTAACACTTGTGCCACCTGGGAAGCCCCAAGCCATTCTGGATAAGGAATGCATGCTTCTTTGTGAATGAAAGAACTTTTCCTGCTTTGTACATGGGCCCCTTGCTGATTATCTCCCAGGGGCACTGTGTGGAAGACTGGGGAGCAAGCAGTATCTAAGGAAGGAATTTCTTGATAGTGGCCTTTATTTTTGTTATAAAATTCTAAACAGTAAATTTAACATAGCATAAAACAAAAGGCTTCTAACATTTCCTTCAAGTGGGTAAGACTTGTGTTTATGGTCATTATCAAAGAAGCACAGTACGAATTATGAGAGAAAGAGAGAGTGAAAAAAAAAATGTTTATGGGAGGCATGGGTAAGCAGCAGTAAAAGTAGTGATGCAACCAGCATTTAGCAATTGGGACTGGAGAACTTCAGAGGCAAGAACATCTGTGCTGATTTAATACAGTTTCCAAAGAGCCAAGAAAGAAGTGAGTATTGCTAACTTTTCTCATGAAAGAAGTGAATGCTATTGAATTTTCTTATTAAAGTGAAAGTGTTAGTTCAACTGTGTCTGACTCTTTGCAGCCCCATGGATTGGAGCTCACCAGCCTCCTCTATACATGGAATTCTCTAGGCAAGAAAACTTGTAGACATTCCCTTCTCCAGAGGATCTTTCCAGTCCAGGAATCAAACCCGCGTCTCCTCCATTGCAGGCAGATTCTCATAGGGGGTGAAATAAAGTTAGCGAAGAACCACTGATTTGGTTAAAACAAACATTAGATATGGTTCCCAGACCTGAATAGGAAGAGAAGATCTTGAATGCTGTAAAACAACATCACCTATAATGACTGGATGCTAAACAAGTATGTAAGTATCTCTTCTTTGCCAGTTATTCTAAGTATTCATAAGTAACTCACTATAGACTCATCAGGGCTTCCCTGGTGGCGCAGTGGTAAAATATCCACCTGCCAACGCAGGAGAAGCAGGTTTGATCACTGGATCAGAAAGATCCCCTGGAGTATGGCAACCCACTCCAATAATCTTGGCTGAGAAATCCCATGGGCTGAGGAGCCTGGTGGGCTCCAGTCCATGGGGTTGCAAAAGAGTCAGACAGGACTTAGTGACTAAACAATAACAACAATGGGCTCATCAATTCTTTATTATAATTTAATCAAATTGCTCATACAGAGGCCTCACAAACATAATCTAGGTAAGGCCCTATTTAAATTATAATTTTTGGCTCTCATGTTTTTGCTACACTTTTATATTCCCTAACTTCTATTCTTTATTTTCCCTTTCGTTTTTTCTCACATAATTCATTGTTATCTTCTTGTGACTTCGTTTCCAGATTGAGAATTCTCTTTTCCATGTAAAAGCTTTTTTTTGTTCATTTGTTTATTTTTTTTTTATTCTGAGTTGGGTTATTTCATTTTTCAGTTCAAGCATAACTATTTATTATTTTTAGGGATCCTTCCATGTCAATTTATTTATGATGTGAGTTTTTCTGAGATTCTCAATTTGTCTTTTTTCTCTCAAGCACAGCAGTCATATTATTTTATGAATGATTATATCTGATAAATACATAGTCTGAACTTGTATTCATGTATTTATGTTATTTCTAGTTCATGATTCACTTTGGTCACTTTTTCACACACAGCTATTTTTCTCATTTTGAAAGAACTCTTTAGTTGAAACATTCACCTCTAGATATAGTTTATATAAGATTGGTAGATTTAGATTTATTACTCTCAGATGCTTATGGTCACCAACAATTAGGGGATACTGTCTCCACTTTTAGTATTGGACATTTCAGAAATTGAGTTGCAGTGCCTACTATTTCCAGTTTATGTTTTTTCCTATGGTTCAACTGTAAGTGTCCTAACATATAGACCGTGAGATTTATTATAACTTACACAATTATTTGAAGCTTCCTAGTGGTGGTAGTGGTAAAGAACCTGCCTGCCAATGCTGGAGACTTAAGAAACAAGGATTTGATCCCTGGGTCAGGAAGATCTCCTGGAAAAGAGCATGACAACCCACTCCAGTATTCTTGCTTGGAGAATCCCACAAACAGAGGACCCTGGTGGGCTAGAGTCCAAGGAGTCACAAAAGAGTATGTCATTACTGAAGTGAGTCAGCAGGCGCACACACACAATGACTAGCTCTGTATCCACAGTTTCACTTTCAAAACACTGAGAACAAGTAAAAAACAAAAGTTCTTAAGTGCTCAGAAACTTACTGAAAATTTTCAGATTGGTTAACATCCACAGGAAAAAACCATCCCCAAAGGTTAGATTCACTTCTCTTAATCTCAAACGTCTCCCAGATCTTGACTTGGAAATCATGTCGTAGGTTCCTTTAGCAGGAGAATTGGTCCAAATTATGGCCCACTATTTTTTTTTTATTAGTTTTGCCATACAATGACATGATATCACCATGGGTTTACATATGCTCCCCCTCCAGGACCCCCCTCCCTCCTCCCTCCCCCCGGGAAATCTCGTTGCACCAGCCCCGAGCATCAATCCTGGGCTGGCGATTGATTAGACATATGGTAATTAATATGTTTCAATGCCATTATTATAGAAAGTAGAATTCATTATTTACTTTCTAGAAAAAAGTTTGGGAAGTTGGTGTTATTCTCCCTAGCATAATCAATCAAAAACTGAAATTCAGAATTTTTAAGTTACTTGCCTGAGGTCACCCAGTGGTAAGTGGCAAAGCCATGACTCAGACTAAGTTTTCAAATATTTATTTTGTGTGCTTTTATTTAAACCTGACTTATCCCCCAAATTCTTGGGTTGCTCCTTCCTTCAATTATATATGTACAACTCCACCACTAGACTTTTCTTGGTTTTCTAAATTGTAGTAACTCTATTACAGATCTTTACTTCACATCTTATTTACTTTGTTGCTTATTTGTTTATCCGTTTTTTACTGGGTGCCAATTTTGAAGCTGTTAATGTACAAAAATAGCATCTGGTAAAGTGATAGAGCCCAAGAAAAGTCTATAAATATTTGTTGAATAAATATGTTAATAAATCTAAGGGATACAGTATGGTAGGCTTATCATTTTAGGGAATTAATTTGATTTTATGGATGGTTTCCCCATCTGTATTGATTAATATTGGGAAATCAGGGAGGGGAGTTAGGTAAGAGGGAGGACCGGCCAGGAGGCAAAATAATTAAGCCATTGTATCTTAATCTCTTGGGTTTCCCAGGTGGTGCTAGTGGTAAAGAACCCACCTGCCAAAGTGGAGTTGCAAAAGATGCAGGTTCGATCCCTGGCTAGGGAAGATCCCCTGGAGGAGGAAATGGCAACCACTCCAATATTGCCTGGAGAATTCCATGGACAGAGAACCCTGGTGGGCTATAGGAGTTGGACATGACTGGGCACAGCATAGCACATATTAATTTCTTACTTTGGGAAATGACAAATTATAATGTAATACTTATTCCCATAGGTCTTATGAAGGAAGAGAAAATTTAAAAACTGGTAAGACCTGATTAAGTATTAAGAAATTATGTCAAATGATGTCAGAGTGACTGGTTGATTTCTTCAGATCTTTCAACACAACATAACCTCATAATAGATGGATTTACTTTTTTTGCCATTATTTTCAGCACCTGCTTTGGGCCTGTGTGTTCAGAGCTGCTAGCCCTAAGTTAATAGTCATAACAGTGTATCCAATTTAAAATACTGGATATTTAAAATATATGTAGAACACAATTTTTAAAAAAAATTCAACTTTCACTAAATTTTACTCTCTGTAAGATAAAACATATGGGAAAAAATACATTTAAGACAGACTTTGGTCATTAGTCTCTTCGTTAGGTTTCTTTTCCTGATGAATTTTAATTATTTTTCCCTCAAGGCACTTCAAAGGAATATGTACATGTGAACAAAGTCTCTTCAGCCATGTCCAACTCTTTGTGACCCCATGGACTGAAGCCTACCAGGCTCCTCTGTCCATGGGATTCTCCAGGTAAGAATATTGGAGTGGGTTGCCATTCCCATCTCCAGGGAATCTTCCTGACCCAGGGATGGAATGCAGGTTTCCTGAGGCTATTGCATTGCAGGTGGATTCTTTATTGCTGAGCCACAAAGGAAGTGTGTTAAAAATCGAGCTCTATCTAATTGCAGATTTTGTTTGTTTGCTTGTTTACATTATTTCAGTTGATGTTGTTTTTGTTCCACACTTCTCTTTTACTTTTTTTTTAAAATCACATATTTTTCCTTCGAAGATTTACTTGCCAACACATCATTGCTTAATTCTTTATGAATGTTCTTTGCTGTTTTATTGGACATTTGCAATAGTAATCTCTTTGTAAACCAAAACTCAGAAATCCAGAAATCTCTAAGAAAGAATTTAAAATGTTTTGGAGTGGATAGCCATTCTCTTCTCCAGGGATTCTTCCCAACCCAGATATTGAGCCCAGGTCTCCTACATTGTAGGTAGATTCTTTACCATCTGAGCCATATGAGAGGTAGCAGCTTGTATATAGAGGTAAGGAATTTCTCAACTAAGGGATACTCTATTTTTAGGGACTTCTAAAAATAGGAATAATTTATTTGGAAAACACATCCTGGTTTTATGCTAAATTTAGGCAAACTGTGAATGACCCAGATTTATCTGACTTCTTATTTATCCATCTTTTCCATATTACTCAGTGAAGATATTCAAAGTGGAGGGTGTTCATGCTAATGTGCATACAAGGTAAGTCATTGGTGTGCAGAAGGCAAACATTAGAACATCTTTTCATATTTTTATCTTTCATCTTATCCTTTAAACTTTTGTATTTTCTCTATATTGAATACCAGAGAGTACTGCATCTTTGTTCAATAGATTAAAAACCCCAAATATCATGAAAACCATTTCACTTGGGTAACCTTCAGAATGTAGGGGCTGTTGTAGAATATTAATATATTTGGTGAAATTGTTTAAGCACTGCAAGAGGTTTTGTGCCTATGTAGAAAGATTTTTTTTTTTACTTCAAAAGCTGTCAGTGGAACTCTGATAATGACACTTACTGTCAAACTTATCATGCCTCAATTATGTTAACACCTTCTTTTGAAGTTTCCTTTTTAACATGAAAAACACAATTTATTATAAAAGATCTCTGCATAAGCTGAAAGAATTCAAAGGCCTCCAATAGGCTGCTCTTGAGAGAACTGTAGGCAGGGAAAACTTTATATTCATACTGTGAGCAACTTAGTTTCACTTTTCTGTGAGAATAAATCACAAGAAAAAGTGCACCTTGAAGTAGGCGCAGCCATCATGTAAAATGTAATAGCATTGGAGTGAATGCTTCTCAGGCTCCCTGAGAGTCTTTTCAGAGTCTCCAATGGAAGATTCTCTCAGCTACCCAGGCGTGGGGACACTATACTTCCTTGTCCTGTTGTTGGTTCACTTGTGCCTTCTGTTTCACACCTTCCTCATCTTTGTTTGCTATCTTTCTATTGCCACATACCATTCGCTTTTTTTCTTCTCTACATCATCTGCCAGATGTTGATGAACACAGACTCTCTTATCATTGCTGGATTTTAGTTTCTTTCTCCAAGAGGCTGAGATTATTGATTCTATTTAGGTCAGTACATTTTTTGTGAATTATGTTCATGTGTGTCCATTAATTACCCACAAGCCATATTTTGTTCATCCATCACTGCTGCTCACTTTACATACCTATTTGGTATGGAGTGATTTTATGTATGTGTGTGAACACTGTATTAGCTTTTTTCTCAGAGGAACCCTGCTGAACAAGATTGCATGCTCTGCCTCCTATGCCTTTGCCCTGCTTCCAATCCCAAACTATGCTCCCACTTCTGTTTCCTTAGATCACATTTATTATCATGATGTTTCTTCCCCATGAATCCTGTTTTCAATTTCTCTGGCAATTCTGTATTGTGTCCTTTGTTATCTGACTTAAGAAGAATGCAAATATATTCACTACAAGGAGATATTCCTCAATCAAAGACTGTTATCCTCCTCATATTCTCCAAGTTTAGGGAACAAATATTGACAAAGAACATGGTAACATATATAACTGTGTTTATGCTACAACAGCGCACTGAGCACAGTGGCTCTGATGGCGCACTGATCGTGGCATGGCAGAGAGGAGATACCCCTGGCCAGGGGTCAGGGGCTGGGGCCAAGAGGAGCTACCCAGCACCTGAGGTCAGGGCTGGTGGCCAAGAGGAGCTACTCTGCTTCCGAGGTAAGGGGCAGCTGCTGTGCTTTTCTGGAGCAGCCATGAAGAGAGACCCCATGTCCAAGGTAAGAGAAACCCAGATAAAATGGTAGGCACTTAGAGAGGGGATCAGGGAGCAGACAGGCTGAAATTATAGTCACAGACTACTAGCCAATCTGATCACATGGACCACAGCCTTGTCTAACTCAATGAAATGAAGCCATGTCATATTAGGCCAACCAAGACAGATGGGTCATGGCAGAGAGATCTGACAGAATGTGGTCTACTGGAGAAGGGAATGGCAAACCACTTCAGTATTCTTGCCTTGATAACTCCATAAACAGTATGAAAAGGCAAAAAGATAAGACACTGAAAGATGAACTCCTCAGGTCAGTAGGTGCCCAACACATTGGTCATAGCAAACACCCTCTTCCAACAACACAAGAGAAGACTCTACACATGGACATCACGTGATGGCCAACACCAAAATCAAATTGATTATATTCTTTGCAGCCAAAGATGGAGAAGCTCTATACAGTCAGCAAAAACAAGACTGGGAGCTGACTGTGGCTTGGATCATGAACTTCTTATTGCCAAATTTAGACTGAAATTGAAGAAAGTGGAGAAAACCACTAGACCATTCTGGTATGACCTAAATCAAATCCCTTATGACTATACAGTAGAAATGAGAAATAGATTTAAAGGACTAGATCTGAAAGACAGAATGCCTAATGAACTATGGATGGAGGTTCGTGACATTGTACAGGAGACAGTAATCAAGACCATCCCCAAGAAAAAGAAATGCAAAGAAGCAAAATGGCTGTATGAGGAGGCCTTACAAATAGTTGTGAAGAGACGGGAAGTGAAAAGCAAAGGACAAAAGGAAAGGTATTCCCATCTGAATGCAGGGTTCCAAGAAGAGATAAGAAAACCTTGCTCAATGATCAATTGCAAAGAAATAGAAGAAAACAATAGAATGGGAAACACTAGAGATCTCTTCCAGAAAATTAGAGATACCAAGGGAATATTTCATGCAAAGACAGGTTCAATAAAGGACAGAAATGGTAAGGACCTAAAAGAAGCAGAAGAGATTAAGAAGAGGTGGCAAGAATACACAGAAGAATTGTACAAAAAAAATATCTTCATGACCCAGATAATCACAATGGTGTGATCACTCACCTAGAGCCAGACATCCTGGAATGTGAAGTTAAGTGGGCCTTAGAAGGCATCACTATGAACAAAGCTAGTGGAGGTGATGGAATTCCAGTTGAACTATTTCAAATCCTAAAAGATGATGCTGTGAAAGTGATGCACTCAATATGCCAGCAAATATGGAAAACTCAGAAGTGGCCACAGGACTGGAAAAGTCAGTTTTCATTCCTATCCCAAAGAAAGGCAATGCCAAAGAATGCTTGAACTACCACACAATTGCACTCATCTCACACGCTAGTAAAGTAATGCTTAACATTTTCCAAGCCAGGCTTCAGCAATACGTGAACCGTGAACTTTCAAATGTTCAAGCTGGTTTTAGAAAAGGCAGAGGAACCAGAAATCAACTTGCCAGCACCCGATGAATTATTGAAAAAGCAAGAGAGTACCAGGAAAAAATCTACTTCTGCTTTATTGACTATGCCAAAGCCTTTGACTGTGTGGATCACAATAAACTGTGGAAAATTCTGAAAGAGATGGGCATACCAGACCACCTGACCTGCCTCTTGAGAAACCTGTATGTAGGTCAGGAAGCAACAGTTAGAACTGAACATGGAACAACAGACTGATTCCAAATAGGAAAAGGAGTACATCAAGGCTGTATATTGTCACCCTGCTTATTAACTTATGTGCAGAGTACATCATGAGAAACGCTGGGCTGGAGGAAGCACAGGCTGGAATCAAGATTGCTGGGAGAAATAGCAATAACCTCAGATATGCAGATGACACCACCCTTATGGCAGAAAGTGAAGAAGAACTAAAGAGCCTCTTGATGAAAGTAAAGGAAGAGAGTGAAAAAGTTAAAGCTCAACATTCAGAAAACTAAGATCATGTCTTCCGGTTCCATCACTTCATGGCAGATAGATGAGGAAACATTGGAAACAGTGGCTGACTTTATTTTGCAGGGCTTCAAAATCACTGCAGATGGTGATTGCAGCCATGAAAGTAAAAGACGCTTACTCCTTGGAAGGAAAGTTATAACCAACCTAGACAGCATATTACAAAGCAGAGACATTACTTTCCCAACTAAAATCCATCTAGTCAAGGCTATGATTTTACCAGTGGTCATGTGTGGATGTGAGAGTTGGACTATAAAGAAAGCCAAATGCTGAAGAATTGATGCTTTTGAACTGTGGTCTTGGAGAAGACTCTTGAGAGTCCCTTGGACTGCAAGGAGATCCAACCAGTCCATCCTAAAGGAGATCAGTCCTGGGTGTTCACTGGAAGGACTGATGTTGAAGCTGAAACTCCAATACTTTGGCCACCTGATGCAAAGTGCTGACTCATTGGAAAAGATCCTGATGCTGGAAAAGATTGAGGGCAGGAGGAGAAGGGGATGACTGAAGATGAAATGGCTGGATGGCACTCCCAACTAGATGGACGTGGTTTTGGGTGGACTCCAGGTGTTTGTTATGTACAGGGAGGCCTGGCATGCTGTGATTCATGGGGTTGCAGAGTTGGACACGACTGAGTGACTGAATAGAACTGATCACAGAAATTATATGTTTTGGCACCCTGGTCCAGTGTTTTGCGATATTTTCATTTTGAGTAGCGCATAAGTGAATGTATGCTACTTTTCAAATTCAGCTAAAGAGGAGCACACTTTACAAATCTTCCTTTGCCAGATGAAATAATTAAAATTTCTGATACTTCAATAAATGAGCATTTATAAAATATTTTCCTGTTAGAAGATCTATTCTTTAAGTTGGTAACTCCATTAACTTCCTGCAATTGATAACTTCCTTTTTGTATATGCCTATTTCAGTTATTATTTTTCAATTCAGTTCAGTCGCTCAGTTGTGCCCGACTCTCTGTGACTGCATGAACCATAGCAAGCCAGGCCTCCCTGTCCATTACCAACTCCCTGAGTCCACACAAACCCATGGCCATCAAGTTGATGATGTCATCCAACCACCTCATCTTCTGTTGTCCCCTTCTCCTCCTGCCCTCAGTCCTCCCCAGCATCAGTGTCTGTTCCAGTGAGTCAGCTCTTTGCATAACGTGGCCAAAGTATTGGAGTTTCAGCTTCAACATCAGTCCTTCCAATGAAAACCCAGGACTGATCTTTAGGATGGGCTGGTTGGTTCTCCTTACAGTCCAAGGGACTCTCAAGAGTCTTCTCCAATACCACAGTTCAAAAACATCAATTCTTCAAAATGAAAAATTCTTAGCACAGTTACCCTTCTTATTATCTATTATAGACATGAATGAATCATGATATTCTTTCATACTAGCAAAGATAGGCCTACAACACAATACTGCTGAAGCTATGATCTATTTATGACAGTGGTATGTAATTTATTTTTTAAATATTTATTTGGTTTCATTGTGTTTTAGCTGCATCATACAGTATCCTTCTTTATTGTGCATGGGCTCAGTAATTATGGCATACAGGCTAAGTTGCCCCCCAAGTATGTAGATTCTTCGTTCCCTGACCAAGGATCAAACTTCCATTTCCTGTATTGGAAGGAGGATTCTTAACCATCATTCTTTCTTGGGGAAGTTAATCAAGAGAAGTCCCAAGAGTGGTATGGAACTTAAAATATATTTGACATCTTTGTTATAGACAGTATATTTTATAAAAATGGATGTCCTAAAATATATATGTATTCAATGCTAAAATCATATTTATATATCTAAGTAAGGCCAACTTATACACCATTATTAATACTTTTACTCATTTTATGTTTTTGAAATGTGTTGTATATTCTATTGTAAATAAGTAGAAAAGAGAAACCAAGAACATAGCCTGGGTTTTTTACTTTGTGTCCAGTGGTTAGTCTGAGAAGATGCAAGATTTTTTTTAAAACAGATTTTACAACAGCAATTAGACCAGGGAGTGGACCAAGCCCAATTATCATTTCAATTCATGCAATCACAAACAGAAAAGGACTAAGCAGAGCATTAGGTCTTTTCTTCTCAGGACTCTCTTTTCCTATTCCTTTCCCTTTTTCCATGTAATCATTAGAAAACCAAGCAATGAAACTTTAAAAATAATTTAGTCAGAAGTGTGTTAATGGTGACAAATGCGAATACTGAGTCAATTCTTTTTTCCATAGTAGGTGTATTTACTTTTGGTTGTACAGCTAAGACACTTAAAATACAGGAACATCTGATGGAAAAGGGTTACCACTGTGTCATCTGGGACATGCTTTTATTTCAGCTTTCAGGATAAATTATAAGTTAGAGGAGACTAGAGAAATCTTTTAACTTCTGGTTTTCCCTTTTAGCGAGAGCAATCATGGAGAAAATTATGATCATTATCGAGGACACTCATTTAGATAACACAACTGCAGGAAGAAGCTCCTTGGCTCATATTTTGTCTGAGAAACAAAGGTCCGAAGTACCTACCATGCAACACTTTATTCTCCATCCAAGGAAAAATACAGACAATCAAAAAGATTTTCACAAGAAATTAAAGAATCAGGGTCAGACTGCCCCCAGAGGCCTTCAGAATGTTTCTGAGGCTTGAAGTATGGCAGCATTCCCCCCGCCCCCCAAGTTATTCAAAATGGAAAAATGGGAGAGAGTTTGTTACGAATAAGTCACCTAAGAACAGTGATTATAGGCATAAACCATCAGAAAGCACAACTGATTTTCACCTTGTAAGGTTTGATGTCGTTTTTTATTGCTTTGCAACTTAATTGTACTTTGTGGTGTTTGCAGCTTAAAAGGTACACAGCTGTGCTTGTCACTGTCTTTGGGAGACCATTCTTGAGCCCCAGAACCCTGAAAATGTTTTTCCAGTTGGAATTTGATGGTGGTCTGTATTAGTTACCTGTTAGTACATGACAAATAACCTCAAAGCTTAGAGGCTTCAAACAACAATTTTTTTTCCCCCTTAGGACTCTGTTGGTTAGAATTTGGGCAGAGCTCATCTTTGCACTGCTTATGCCCCAGCTGGTGTTAGCTGTGATCACTTACTCTAATATTGTCTTCCTGGAAATCTCTTTAACCAGATTCTCATGTTCCTTGGGGATGTTTTCTGTAATTTTCATCTACTGTGTCACTGCAGGGGTATGTCCTTTTTCTAACCTCCAAGACCAATTTCCTCACTGTATTCCAAATCCCCCCTGCAATCTCCTCACTAGTCCTCAGGCTTCCATCCTCCTGCCTACAAAGTCATTAGCACCTATTTTAGGGTTTGTTATGGTGACAACCTATTTCTGGTGCTCATTTTTGTTTTGGTTATCTAATTCTGGATAACAACCCCCAAACTTGGTGGTTTAAATATCACAACGATTTTTTTTTAATTTCTTATGAATCTTTGGGTTAGGAGCTCAGGTAAGGTCTGCTGGATGTTTCTGCAGCTCCACTTGGCAATGGCTGAGGGCACTGAATCAGCTGCGTTTAGATGCTGGTTGATCTGGGCTAGAAGATCCAAGATGGCTTTATTCATATGTCTGAGGCCTCAGTGCTTCTCGATGTGGGTTCTCCCTGTATCTGCTGCCATCTTCTCATATAACAGTCTAGCTCAAACTCCTTTACATCATACAGCTCACATCACCAAGAAGGCAAAAGCAGAAACTGCCACGCCACTTAAAAGCAAGCCACAGTGTCAATATAGGTCACAATTCCAGAGGATGGAAATAGACTTATTTGCTGATGGGAAGAAAGGCAGGCAGATACAAACAGGGAAAGTTAAGCCATTCAAAATCTATCTATGGCATGATCAGATCTGAAAATTCCACGTAAATGATTCTAATTTCAAACCTTTTCAACTGAGAGACTAAATCCCTGTTAATTTATCCTATCAAAGAAAGGGAAAACTCTTTGAAAACCAAGATAGCACATTTTCTGGCATCTAAATATTTGCATAGGTCTGGGAAGTTTATGTGCAGAATAATACTTGCATATTGTATATAAATTATATAAAAATATGTATAAATACATATATATATATACATAAAGTGTATTACTTCAAAGAATATCATCTTATTTTACAACCCCATTTCTTACAAAAGAGTTTGGCTCATATCCGCTTTTGAGTCAGTCCAATTTCAAGCCACAGTGTTCCAGTTTCAATGATAGCTTTAAATTCTATGCCCAGAATTCTTTTATTTAACTGTTGGTCACCAACTCAAATTCTTGGAACACTGCCATTCTCTTTTCAGTATTCCAAAGTAACATTAATACCAGACTTCTAGAGAAGGCTTAAGGATAAAAACAGTAAATGAAGATACTGGTAATTAAATTCCGACCTTACTGATGCTACAAATACACCTGTTATAAGTTGCCACGTGAAATTTCTCACCAGCCATGTCCCATTTTTAAGGTAGAACTTTTAGAACAATTATCAATGAACATACTTTTTCTTCACAGAAACCCTATTTTTTCTCTCAGATTTACTACTCTGTATACTTAAGTCCTGCTATTCCTTCTTTGTTGCAATAAAAATCTGTGCAGCACAGGGCACCCAGGCTGGCACTCTGTGATGACCTGGAGGGATGGCATGGCAGGACGGGAGGGAGGCTTGGGATGGAGGGGATGTATGTATAATTCTGGCTGATTTATGCTGTTGTATGGCAGCAACCGACATAATATTGTAAAAATTAAAAATATATATTTGAATAAATGAAAAAAATCATACTTTAAAATTTTTCTACAAAGAAGGAAAGTGTTGTAGGGCTAATGTTCTGTTTTAAAAGATCAGTTTACTCTTCTTTTCTCATTTCCTTCATCTATGTTTGCCAAGGGTCTCCTACATTAAAAAAAAAAAAAAAGTCCATCAAGGGGTTTTCTGAAATAAGAGTGACAGGCTTCCACAGTGGCTGCTTTTAGTATTTGTTTTAAATGGTGAAAATTCCCTTCCCCATAAAGATATGGGAGAGATGTGGATTAGAAAGTGTACATTTTTTAGAAGGATTAGCAGGGATCTCAACTTGGGATAGGATAGGAGGAGCTTACTAAATTCTCTAACAAAAACACCCAGCCTTACCCTTAACTTCCAGGCTTGGAAAGAGAGAGGGTTGTGGGTTCCTATCTCCCACATCTTAAAGACCACTCTGCTAGTGACCCTGCTAGTGCTGGGCATTCCCTCTCATGACATAAGAATGTCAGGGATGAAAAATTTGAGTTCAGGGTGTCCTACATATGAACTTGTGTATAATTCAGAAGCCAAACAACTATGAATTTTTTATTTTAATCTTTATTAATCAGAAGCATCATTGCATTGCTCTTTTACTGATGAAAACACTGTGATAGTTTAGGCCATATGAACTGACCAGTTCATATATTAATATCTTTGAGAGAATGAGCAAAGAGTTGAAACCAGGTCTTTCTGATTTCAAAGCGCATGTTCTCTTAGTAACAGCATGCTTTCCCTTAAAATATGTGCTCCTGTCCACTGTTTCCTGTGATGAGCTAGGGAAGAGTGCTAAGGAGCTATTATTTCAGTTTCTAGGACTGGGGAGGCTCCTCTTTAAGGGGCAAGAGGAGGGTTCTGACCAGCATTTTGTGACAGAGGTTTATGAAGACTAAAGCCCGAAGAGAAAGCGTAAGATAAGGTCCACTGAGGCAGGTTTCATCTGCTTCAGAGGCCATGGGGAAGTTGCCACAGAGAAAAGAAGGGTCAGAAGAAAACTGGATTTGAGGTCCTCTGTTCAGTCTAAGATGAAAAACAAAACATTAGCTTTGCAAGAATGTATTCCAGTAAGCAGTTACCATGGAGGCAATAAAGAGTGCTCCCTCTCTTCTTTCCTCCTTTTTTACAAACTAGTTTTATTAAGATACTATGTTTTCAGTGTATTCACTGCATTACACAACCATCACCACAGTCTAACTGGAAATCATTTTTATCTCCCCCAAAAAACCTCACACCCATTACCTCATGCCCATTAGGTGCCCCTCCCCATTCCCTATCCCAATCCTCTGTCCTCAACCCTAAGCAAGCAACACATATTCTCTTTATATATAGATTTGCACCTTCTAGATACTGTATACAAATGGGTCATATAGTATGTGATAGATTCTTTTTAACATATGGATTTTTTTTGGTTTGTTTTGGTTCTGCTTTTTCTGTAGTATCCTTTTTTTTTTTTTTTAAATTGGAGTATCTAGTTAGTGTGTGTGCTGAGTCATGTCTTACTCTTTGCAACTCCACGGACGTAGCCCACCAGACTCCTCTGCCCATGGAATTCTCTAGGCAAGAGTACTGGAGTCAGTGGCCATTTTCTACTTCAGGGGATCTTCCTGACCCAGAGATTGAACCTGCATCTTTTCTGCCTCCTGCGCTGTAGGCAGATTCTTTACTGCTGAGCCACTAAGGAAGTCCAGTTGGAGCATAGTTGCTTAACGTTGTGTTAATTTCTGCTGTGCAACAAAGCAAAATAGCTATATGTATGCATGCGTTGCCTTCTTCTTGGACCTCCTATCACCCACAGAGCTCCCCATCCCATCCGCTCCCCCATCCCATCACCACAGAGCACTGAGCTGAGCCTCTGTACTATACAGAGCTTCCCACTGTCTGTCTGTTTTACACATGGCAGGAGATTGGGATTTATGTCTTTAAGGTTCATCCATATGATAGCATAATTGAGGACTTCACTTATTTTTTATTGCTAAGTAGTATTCCATTGTACAATATTTTATTTTTCTGTTCATCAGTTGATGGACATTTGGGTTATTTTTACTTTACAGCGTTATGAATAACATTCCTGTGAACATTCATTTACAAGTTTTTGTAAGAACACCTATTATTAGCTCGCTTGGGTAAATACCTAGGAGTGGAATTGCTAAGTCTAAATTTTGCTGTATTCATGTGTATTTATATGAAGGCGTTTTCTTTTTTGTAGAGTATGTACCTAGTAGTGTGACTGATAAATCATGTGGTAACTCTACACTGAAATTTTTGAAGAGCTGCCAAGCTATTCTCCACAGTAGCTGCATCAACTTACATTCCTGCCAGCAATGTATGAGGGTTCAAATTTATCCACATCTTTGCCAAAACTTATTATCCATTGTTTGCTAATATTCATCCGAGTGGCTTCTCCCATGACTCAGCGGGTAAAGAATCATCTGCCTGCAATGCAGGAAGCACAGGAGACACGAGTTTGATCCCTGGATGGGAAGATCCCCTGGAGGAGGAAACTGTACCCACTCCAGTATTCTTGCCTGAAAAATCCCACGGGCTTAGGAGCCTGACAGGGTACAGTCCATGGGATCACACAGAGTTGGACAAGACTGAGGGACTAAGCACACACACACATCCTAGTGGGTTAGTGATGCATTTTATATTAGGTTTTTTCCTTTTGTCAAAAAATGAACGAGATAGTTACCAGTATGGTTTGAGTAACTTCTGTAAGAACTCGAAATTACTTTGGCTTAACAAAATAAAGGTTTATTTCTCACTCATATCAGAGAGTAATGTGGGTAGAATGGCAAGGTGAGCAAGAAATGGGGTTTAAATTACCCAGGAAACCTCCTTTATATTACTGGCCTTCCCATCCTTTCTGCAGAAAGCTCAGCAGCCAGCATGGAGAGTTATTTGAGAGGCATTAGTTAATAGCCTGTAAACAGCATGCATGACCCACCATTTTTCATTTCTCAGAGTTCAGTCATCTGTCTCTCATCTCACTGCAAGGAAAGTTTGGAAATACAATCTTTTTGAGTACCCAAAAGGTAAAGAAAATAAAGTTGAAGATCACATTAGATTTTCTCTGCCACCACACACGTCATTAACAAGGATTGAACAATTTTACTTAAACATGTACTCCATAATAGGAACTTTGGTTTTAATACTGACAAATTTATTATGTCATCTTGGGATAGGTGTTAAAAATTTCTGGTGACAGTTCTTTATTGTTCAGTTAGCTCTGGTATTCACATGACTTACATTCTCAAAGTTTTTTTTTTTTTTTTTAACTGCCTTTTGGTGTAAAAGAATTTTTAAAATTCACATTATTTTAATGGAATTTATTGGCCACGGGGATTATTTAAAAATCCATTGCACATGTTTTAAAAAGCAAAATCTCCTGTGATATGTTTATGTCTTTTAAAACTCCCTCAATCTGCTATTCAAACTATCATTATAATGAAAAGTAAGATTATGTGCCCACATTTAAAGTTTATTGGTTATTTCATACTGAATTGCTATTTACAATACAGACTGTAACCTGATTGTGTCCATAAGTATTTTTTATCAAGGCTTTAAACTGGTCTTATTGGCCTTAAATCTTACATGGCCTTATAACATTCTGTGGTGTAAAACTTGTATATTCAAAGTTTATATGCATATTTATTATATGGATCATAATATTACTACCAGAACTATAGGCAGTAACTGTTGGGTATAAATTTTGTGCTTTATGTAAAAATTCAGATTTTAATCCTTGAAATTTAGGGAGCTTTGAATTTGCATATATGCAAATTATTTTAAAAATATTCATATCCACACATAGTCTCAGAAGTGTACTGCACTTTTATTTTTATTTTTCTTTTTTTTTTCTTTTTTTTTTTAATTATTGTTTTAGCCATACATTGTTATGATATCACCATGGGTTTACATATGCTTCCCCTCCGGGTCCCCCCTCCCTCCTCCCTCCCCCCAGGGAAATCTCGCTGCACCAGTCCCGAGCATCAATCCTGGGCTGGCGATTGATTAGACACATGACAATTAACATGCTTCAATGCCCTTCTCCCATCTCATCCCACCCTTACCCTCATCCACAAAGTCCACAAGTCTACTCTATACATCTGCGTTCCTTTTGTTGTCTCCCATGTTGGGTTCTCATTACTGTCTTTCTAAATTCCATATATATGTGTTAATATACTGTATTGTTGTTTTTGCTTCTGGCTTACTTCACTCTGGATAATAGGCTCCAGTTTCGTCCATCTGAGTAGAATTGCTTCAAATGAATTTTTTTTAATGCTGAGTAATATTCCATTGTGTATATGATAAATGTCTTAAACAATTTGCTAAATAGTGACTGATATAAATGTTGATAAATTATGCAGAATATAACATAATGTGATCAAAGACCAAAAGAATAAAAATGAGGAATGTTGAGTTACTCTGTAAATAGAAGTATCTGCTCCTAAATTACATATAATATAGTCTAAATGAGCTCAGGAAATAATACTGAACTGCAAGATGGCCTATTGTAAAGTTTATTGAACACAAAGTACTAAACATTATTGTCCACAATTCTGTGGTTCTGCAACATATCTCACACTTATCCATCACATGAAGAAAGGGAAACTGGGTGGGAATTTGCCATCTCTGGGGGTTAACATAATTTGCCATATTTTGATTGCTTCACAGAGTTTAGTGAGGCAAATCTGAACACCAAGTGTCATTCAAGAAAATTCTGCTTATTTTTTGTTAACTGATGTTCTGGTAGTTAATAATGTAACATGGTTTGCATATGGCTTTAATAGTTTTATTCATTTTGGGCTGTGGTGGGTCTTCATTGCTGCAAGGGCTTTTCTCTATTGTGGTGAAAGAAACTGAAAGTCGCTCAGTCGTGTCTGACTCTCTGCGACCTCATGGACTATACAGTTCATGGAATTCTCCAGGCCAGAGTACTGGAGTGGGTAGCTGTTCTCTTCTCCAGGGGATCTCTCCAACCCAGAAACTGAACCAGGGTCTCCTGCATTGCAGGCGGACTCTTTACCAGCTGAGCTACCAGGGAAGCCTCTGGTAGTTGTGGTGAGTGAGGGCTAGTTGTGGGGAGGGGTACCCTCTAGTTGTGGCCCATGGGTCTCTCGTTGTGGCGGCTTCTCTTGTCGCAGAACACAGGCTCTAGGGCGCACGGCCTTCAGTAGTTGTGGCAGGTGGGCTCAGTAGTTGGTGGCTTCCAGGCTCAAGCACAGGCTCAGTCATGGTGGCACACAGGCTGAGTTGCTCTGTGGCACGTAGAATCTTCCCCAGTCTAGAACTGAACCCATGTCTCCTGCATTGGTGAGCAGATTCTTTACCACTGAGCCACCAAGGATGTCCCTGATTTGCATGTTTTTTTTTTTTCCCCTCCATTTATAATGATGAATACTCAGCAGAACTTGGGAACCTAGAAGTATATATCTGTGAGTTCTGAGAATATGGAGGGCATTATTCTTTAAGGGGGTTCCCCTGGTGGCTCAGACACTAAAGAATCCACCTGCAATGCAGGAGACCTGGGTTCAACCCATGGGTTGGGAAGACGCCCTGGAGAAGGGAATGGCAACCCACTCCACTCCAATATTCTGGCCGGGAGAATTTCACGGACAGAGGAGCCTGGCAGGCTACAGTCCATTGAGTCACAAAAAGCTGGACATGACTGAGGGACTAATACACACACACAGACACACACACACACACACACTTCTTTAAGGATTCCTTCTCTTATGTTTTCCACATTGTATCTTTCTAGAATTCCTACTAATGATCTATGATTTTTTATCCTTTTCTTATTATCTATCTTTGTCTCTCCTACTTGCAAGAACCCTCCTTAGAGTTATGATATTAATGTTTTCTTAAAAGTAAGGACATTATTTCTCTTAACTTTTATTTTGAAACATTTATACATTCATAGAAGTTGTAAAGATAGTAGAGGTACCATTCACCTTGCTTCTCCCAATGGTTTCATTCTACCTAATTAAAATACAATATCAAAACTAGGAATTTAGCAGTGATATGATGTGTGTATATAATTGTATATAATTTCGTGTATATCATTTCGTTACTTGGGTAAATTTGTGTTAACTACAACCTCCATCAAGATACAGAATTACCCCACCATCACAAAGATTCCTCTTATGACAACCACTTACAGCTATACTTCCCCTTCTCCCCAAACACCCCCATGGTCTTCCATCCTACCATCCCTATGCCTGGCAACCATTAATCTGTTTTCCACCTGTATAATTTTGTCATTTTGAGAAGCTTATATAAATGGAATCATTCAGTATATAACCTTTCAAAATGGTCAATTTTTGCTTAGCATGACAACCATCTAAGCTGTTGAGTGTATCAGTAATTTGTTCTTTTTTAAATTGCTGAACAATATTCTATGATATACCACCATTAGTTTAACCATACTCCTATTAAGATACATTTTAATTGTATCCAGTTTCTTTTTGATTTCCCTAAGGATAGAGAGCAAACTCTGTATGCTTTCAGTGTTTTTGTTGGCTAACGTTTGTTTAAAGATCCAAGGAATGGTCTACATTGGTATAAATTCCATGGTCACTTGAAAAATATTTTTTCCCATTGTTGAGTGGAATGTGGTATACATGTTGATTACATTCTGTTGACTGAAGGTGATGTTAAATTATTCTGTAACTACTTTTTTCTGTCTAATTATTCTACCAGTTGTTAAGAGGAGGGTATTGGAGTCTCCAATCATAATTTGGAAAGTTTTTTTTTAATTAATTTTTGCTTCACATGTATTGTTGAGTGTATCCACATTGAGGATTTTTATACTTCTTAGAAGGTTGATCCTTTTTACCACTATGTAATGTTCTCTTCTGTCCCTGATAATTTTCTCTGATATGATACCTACTTTATCTGACATTAACATATTTTCCCTGATTGCTCAGTTGGTAAAGAATCCACTTGCAATGCAGGAAACCTCAGTTCAATTCCTGGGTCGGGAAGATCTGCTGGAGAAGGGATAGGCTACCCACTCCAGTATTACTGGGCTTCCCTGTGGCTCAGCTGGTAAAGAATCTACCTGCAATGCAAGAGACCTGGGTTTGATCCCTAGGTTGGGAAGATCCCCTGGAGAAGGGAAAGGCTGCTCACTCCAATATTCTGGCCTGGAGAATTCCATGGACTGTATAGCCCATGGGGTTGCCAAGAGTCTGACACAACTGAGCAACTTTCACTTCAATTCACTTCAACATAGCTACAGTTGCTTCCCTTTGCTTAATGTTTGATTATTTATTTTTCTAAATTTTTAGCATTAACACACATATATCATTATATTTAACTGTTGACAGCATATAGGTGTTTTTTAATCTCTTCTGCAAATGTATTTTAATATATTCAGACTATTGATATTTAATGTAGTTGTTGATTTTGGGGCATGCTTGCCCATTCGGTCATGTCTGACTCTTTGTGACCCCAAGCATTGTAGCCTGTCAAGCTCCTCTGTCCATGTAATTTTCCAGGCAAGAATACTGGAACAGGTTGCCATTTCCTACTCCAGAGGATCTTCCTGACCCAGGGATAGAACTCGCATCTCTTGTACCTCCTGCAGTGGCAAGCAGATTCTTTACCTCTGGGCCACCTAAGAAGCCCAATTATTGGGTTAGGGCTTAAATCTGTTTTCTGTTCACTCTGATTTTTTGTTTCTCTATATCCTTTTCCTTGCCTTATAATTAATTAAACACTAAAAAGAATTCCATGTTGATATACCTATAATATTTTTGAATATATCTCTTTATGCAGCTTTATAAAAGTTGTTATAGATATTATACAATGTACTTATAATTTATCAAAGTCTTCTGATGTTGACATTTTACTCACTCAAATGAAGCATGGAAACCCGACTCCCTTTGATTTCCCTTTACCTTCCTCCATTTATAATGTAGTTTTTTTAAATATCACTTCTACATACTTTGAGTACCACATTTGACACTCTAATTTTTGTTTCAGTCATCAACCACAATTTAGAAAACTCAAGTGGATCAGGAAATCTATTGTATTTGCCCATAATTTTGTTCTTTCTGTATTTAATCTTTCTTCCTGATATTCCAAGATTTCTTATTTTATAATTTAGTTTTTATTTAGAGAACTTCCTTTTCCATTCTCTTAGGATAGAATTGTTGGATAAAGATTATCTTAGCATTCCTTCATCTTAAGACTGTCTTGATTTCCCCTTCATTCCTGAAGGAGGTTTTCACTAAGTACCAAATTCTTGGTTGATGGTTCTTTTTGTTCAGCTCTTGGGAAATATCTCAGTGCTTCCTTTTGGAAATCATGGTTTCTGATGAGAAACCCACTGTCATTGGGATAATCTTTCCTTTATAGATAAAGCATTATTTATCTGACTTTTAAAAAGTTTTTCCTTTTTAGGAGTTTCACTACAAAGTGCTTAGGCATAGATTTTCTTTGAGTTTATTCTCTCTTCAGATTACTCAGTTTTTTTTTCAAAGTATACTTTACTTTTAAAATTAATTTATTTATTTTAATTGGAGGCTAAGTACTTTACAATACTGTGGTGGTTTTTGCCATATATTGACATGAATCAGCCACGAGTGTACATGTGTCTCTGTAGGTTTATACTTCTTGCCAAATTGAGGATGCTTTATGTCATTACTTCTTTAAATATTTTTCAACTTCATGCATTTTATCCTCTCCTTCTGGGATTCAATGACACAAATCATTTTTTTTTTCTTTAAATAGACCCACAGTTTCCTGAGAACTTTTTTGTTTTTATTTTGTTTGGTCTAATTTTTCCCTCTTTGTTAGATTGGTAGATTCTATCATTCTGTTTTAAGGTCACAGATTCTTTCTCTTTCCTCTTCTTTCTGCTGTTGAGTCTATCAATTCAGTTTTTTTTTTAATTTGATTTTTTAAAAAAATTCTCATTTGGTTCTTTTTTATACTTCTATACACTTTTATACCACTTCATTTTTTCTCTTTTGACAAGACTTCCTATTTTTTCATTTGTCCACTTACATTTGTAAATATTCATTGAAACATTTTTATTATGGCTGCTTTGAAAATTTTGTCAGATATTCCTAACATCTTGCTAATATCAGTGTTCTCTTAGTACTGGAATCTGTTCATAGTCTTTCTCAACCAGTTTTAAATTTTGCTTCTTCACCTTGCTCCTGCTGAGGGGTGGGGAAAGTCCTACCTCTTCCTTAACCCTCCTCTGACACCACCCCAGCAGGGAAGAGGAGAGTACCACCTTACCTTTGAATGGAGGTGGGGGGTGGAGGTCCAATCTCCCTGTGATCCCAAGTGACACTACAGAGGTCCAGAGTACTTTGTTACAGCTCAGCATGGGGGGACATCTAGGCTCCTTTGATGGCAGAGGTGGGATTAGGATAATATTAATTTTTTTGGTGTTTGTCTGGAGAAGTATAGTTATTATCTAAAAGTTTTGTTTTGTTAGGCACCCTCTTTGCCATCCTTTGGCTAAAAATAAAAAGGTTTTCTTGGTGCTTTTTTTCATCTGTACCTGTTGGCACTTCCCTGATGTCAATTTCCCCAGCACCTAGTCTGGGATATCTGAGACAAAACAAAATAAAACAAAACCTGGCGTCTCATCAGTGTATTGTTTCTTGGGCTCCAAGTTACCCAGCCAGTCTGCCTTCTTTCTCCACCTTTCAGAGTCTTCTTTTATTTGTTTAATATACAATGCCCAGGATACTGAGTTGTACTTAGTAAAGGAACAAGAAAATGTACATCTATTACATCATCCTAGAACCAGGACACTCAAGCAAATTACCAAGAGTTCACTTTTGTCCTCTGATTGTTTTCTCTTTTTTATTCAGAGCATCTTATCTCATATTTTGCCTTTCTAATGCCAACAATTATAGCTGACTATTTTTTGGAAAATTTTCCTTCTTCCCACCATGCAGTTTATTTATTCTTCTTTTAGAATTTATCCTTCTGTTTTCCCTACACTAAAAAAAAATCTGAAATACTTGTTTCATATTTGTTTTCACATTATGTCATAAGAACTTTCCATGTTACTGCATTGTTGTTTTCAGTTGCTATGTCATGTCCAACTTTGTGACAGCATGGGCTGCAGCACACTAGGCTTCCCTGTCCTTCACTGTCTTTCAGGGTTTGCTCAAGTTCATGTCCATTGAGTTGGTGTTGCTATCTAACCATCTCATCCTCTGTTGCCCTTCTCCTTTTGCCCTCAATCTTTCCCAGCATCAGAGTCTTTTCCAATGAGTTGGCTCTTTGCATCAGGTAGCCAAAGTATTGGAGCTTCAGCATTAGTCCTTCCAATGAACATTGAGGGTTGATTTCCTTTAATGGTACTGCATACATTTTATAATTATAATTTTAATGCCAATTCTACTTGTTCATTGATCATTCCCATGAGTATTTTAGAGCTTACAGAATTCTTTAACTTAAAAAAAATGCTTAATTTTTAGAGCAGTTTTAGATTCACAGAAAAAAACTGAAAGAAAGGTACATGAGTTTCCCATATGTCACCTGTCTCCACACGTTTCCTCTCATTAAGAATATCACTCACCTGTGTGGTACGTACACTACCAAAGATGAACCTACATTGATATCATAATCACTCAAAGTCGAAAGTTTACAATAGGATTTACTTTTGGTGTTGTACATTCTATGGGTTTGGACAAATGGATAATGACATATTTTCATCACTATAATTTCATACAGAGTATTTTTACTGCCCTAAAATCCTTCTATGATCTGCCTATTCATCCCTCCCCATCTCCCTAAACCCTGGAAATGTATCTTTTTATTTTCTTCCAAGTTTTGCCCTTTCTATTATGTCGTATAATTGAGATCATTCTGTGTGCAGCCTTTTCAGTTGGCTTCTTTCACTTAGTAATATACATTTAAGACTACCCATGTCTTTTCACACTTTGAAAGTTCATTTATTTTTAGCACTGAATGATATTCTGCTGTGTACAAGCAATGCAGATTATTTATTCATTTACCTAATGATGGACATATCAGTTGCTTCCAAGTTTTACAATTATGAATAAAGTTTCTATAAATATCTGTGTACAGGTTTTTGTATGAACATAGTTTTCAGTTTCTCTGTGTAAGTACCAAGGAGCACCACCTTTATATCATATGGGAAAGTATACTTAGTTTTATTTATTTTTTTTTTCCTGCTCTAAGTTGTGGCCTGTAGGATCTAGTTCCCTGACCTGGGCCCCCTGCATTGGGAGCCTAGAATTTTAACCATTGGACCATCAGGGAGGTTTAGTGCTTTTAAGAAATTGCCAAGCTGTCTTTCAAACTGGCTGCATCATTTTGCATTATCACTAGCAATGAATAAGAATTCCCATTGCTTGACATCCTCCAAGGGAGACAGGAATACTGCAGTCTGCGGGGTTGCAGAGAATCAGACACAACTTAATGACTGAACAGCAATGATCACATTCTCATCAGCATTTAATGTTGTCACTGTTTCCAGATTTTGGCTTTTCTAATAGGGGTCAGTTGCTCAGCCATATCCAGCTCTTTGAAACTCCATGAACTGTAGCCCTCCAGGATCTTCTGTACATGAATTTTACAGGCAAGAATACTGGAGTGGGGTGACATTTCCTTCTTCAAGAGATCTTCCTGACCCAGGGACCAAGTCTGAATCTTCTGCACTGGCAGGCAGATTCTTCACTGAGCCACCTGGGAAGCCCAACAAGGATGTAATTATAAGCTTGTTATTTAAAATTTGCATTTCCCCAGAACATATATTGTAGATCATCTTTTTCATATGTTTATTTGACATTTGTATTTATATCTTCTTTGTTGTGGTGTTTGGTAAGGTCTTTTGTCCATTTTTATTTCAATTGTTTTTTTTTTATTGTTGAATTTTAAGGCTTCTTTGTATATTTTGAATAACTGTGCTTTATTAGATGCATCTTTTTGCAAGTATTCTGTCCCAGTCTGTCTTATCTTCTAAATCTCTTGACATTATTGTTCTTTCATGGACTGATTCTTTGTTTATTTGTTTTGAACAAACCATTATCAATTATTTCTTTCATGCACCTCAGCTTTGTCGATGTATCTAAAAAGGTATCACCATAACTAAGGTCACACAGGTTTTCTTCTATGTCATCTTCTAGGAGTTTTATAAGGGAATTTTTTTTAAGAGTGAGACGTTATAAATTTGACTGGAATTTCTTTTTTGTGTGTGTGTTCATTTATTTTATTTATTTATTTTTTTAATTGTTTTTGCCATACATTGTCATGATATCACCATGGGTTTACATATGCTTCCCCTCCGGAACCCC